>CM021105.1:619752801-619820232 GCA_007115665.2 Sequoiadendron giganteum | reverse complement strand
TGTGTGTGTGAGAGAGAGAGAGGGGGGATGGAGATATCTGAGAGAGAGTGAGAAAGAGGGAGAGAGATATAGTGAGAGAGAGAGAGAGGGGGGGAATGGGAGAGAGATAGAGGGAGTGAGTGACAAAACTAAGAGAGGGAGAGGGGGTAGGAAGGAGAGACTTGAGAGAGAGAGATAGAGAGAGAAAGATAACAACCTAAGAGAGGGAGATGGAGTGAGAGAGACAAAAAGACCAAAAAGGGAGAGAGAGAGAGGGAGAGTGAGAAAGGGGGTTGGAGTGAGATAAATTTATGTAGGTACGTATGTGGGAGGGAAAGAGATTTGAGAGAGGGGATTGGATTGAGAGAGTAGTCTAGGTCACGTGGGAGGGAGTGAGACTTGAGAGAGAGAGACTTCAAAGGGATAAAGAGTTATCCAATTAGGGTAACGATTTAGAGAGCTTATGAAAGGTAAAAACTCAATTATCCATCTACGATTATAAACTATGCACTCAAAGCTTTATCAAAGTTGTCAACCAAAGAGAGGTTCAAGTTTTGTGCAAATCAGGTAATTTGGTGAGCGCCAAATTTGGCATTCGCCAAATGACCTACTTTGGACGTGTTAATTGATAGGATTTTCCAAATTTCCTCATATTTTTGTGTATGTGTCTCATCTCATTTGCACATCTTTCAATGCAAATATATAAAGAAAAACATGATAGCATTAACCTATCTTAGCTATCTAAATATATAATTCTTTTTTCATTTTGATTTAGTTAAGGTTTTGATCCATGACTCCTTTTGTAAATGCCTCCGTTTTTTGTCAAAAACCAACATGCGCTAATTTTAGGATAGATTTTTACTCATTCATCGAAATGTGAAAAAAATTACATTGTTTGAAACTAGACTCCATTATACACATGATGAAAGAAAAAGCAATTTTTGATTAGTTTTCAAAAAAAATTAGGGGGGAGCACACTCAAATTTTAGCTTTTTCAGGATGTGTCCACTTTGAGTTTTCATAAAATATTATATTTTCATCAAAAAATATATCTGAAAGAATGAGGATAAACTACATGGTGTTAGCTAATTTCTCACTGTTGGGATTTTGGGAATTCTAAAAAAAAATTAATCAAAAAGGGGGGAGCCCTCAGGCACTATGCTATTTTTTTTTATAACAACAGGACCTATTTTGGCCCCCCTCTTTTTGAGACCCTTAATATTCATTAATTTCAAAAAAAAATAGTAGCTTAGAAACTAGACTCGAAGCACTTCAACTTTTGTTCTTGTTGCATCTTGAAATTTTGAGCATAACTATCTTCATTTTCTCGTGCAAATCAGATTTTTCTGATTTAAAAAAAAGAAGTGGCATCTTAAGAGCCAAACTTGTGTCACAAATTGGTGCACTTACCCATATATGATAATCCAATATATATTTGCAAGAATATTTAATCCGGCATAGACTATTGAAGTTGAAAATTGGCTAAGTTTAGAATAGTGCTTTCAATGTATACGACATCCAGTATTTTGGTTTGCATTGGTTCATCTTGAGGAATATTTCTTTATGGTTCTAAGGTAAATTTATTAGATGCTAGAGAATTCTAAATCCAAGGTTTCATACTATTTTTTCTCTAGTGAAGAAGTTATGAATAATAGAATATCAGGTATGGTAGTGATAGTGGTTACTAGTATAGAATGTATGTTTTGGTGAGTCTGTGCTTCACCATGGATTGGAATCTAGTCTTGTGGATTTATGGGAGTTTTGATAGGTGTTAGGTGCACCTATATTCCAAGTGGAGTGAATTTTGGAGGTCTACATGTCCATTTATGGTTGAACAATTGGTGAATTTTGGTATTAGGTCATTACTAGTACCGAACTAACATGATATGAGTATTTCGGAGTTTAAATAAGTGTTGATGCATTATGTGGGAGCTAATATAATTCCATTCCAACCTATTTGAGTTCATTATAAGTTTTGTTTTGTGGTGTGAAGTATGTTTTGAGGTTGAAAAGTTATATTTTGCATGATACATCTAATTAGGATGACCTAAAGACGGGATGAAATGGATATAAGTATGATCATCTCGGTGTTGGAAATTATTGGTTAGAGAATATGAAAGTGTATTGGATGTGAATTGTGTGAAAGCGATGCAAGTGCAAAGGAAAGCAAAGTGTTAGATTAGAGTGATGAACTGTTTTGACTCTGTGTATTGAGCTTCAATGGAACTATATTCCAGTATGTTATAGATGCATTTGTAATAGTTCATTTTGGTTGTGTACCACCCTTTTCTTCTATATTTTCTTCTTTATGTGGGTAGTGAGTCCACTAGGATAGTGATTCCACCTACATTAAGCACTTTTGTAATATCCTATAACTGAAACTTATAATATATTATGAGCTAATCCTCATCATGGTTTTTCCCTTTTTGGGTTTTCTACATAAAAATATAGTGTTCATGTGTTATGTGGTTTTGATGGTTTTTTTCATGTTTTCCTTTCTTACTAAAAATTAAATATTCTATGAAGAATGATTTTTTAAATATTTAAGTTTTTTTAGAGAATATTGATTCACCCCCTCCCAGTATTCCAAGTTTTCAGCAAGTGTTATATTTACACTAATATCCATGTTGTGAGTATGCCTAGTATTCCTTGTGTGGGGCTCCAATTTTTATTAAAATCTCAAAAATATTATTTTTGAATCCCTTTGGGACAATACCAATCTAACATGAGGTTTTAATAAATTTTACTAAGATGTTTCTTGCCTTCTACAAGACAAAGGTGTCTATTGGACATCATTAATTCCCATAGATAGATAATTGAAATTTATGTTAAGTGGAATATTTATGGAAATATATATTAGAGGATTGGAAAATTATCCCCAAGAACTATGTTTCATGTAGTATTAATAATGAAAAGATAAATTAAGAAGGGTTTTATATCCATACTCTATTCATCACTTTGGCCCTACTTAAAATTGAAGCTTTCTTTTTTTCTTATAGCACGTTTGGAAATATTTTAATACAATCAAGCCAAGTGATCCTTAAGTGAATTGAATCTTAGTTTAGGGTTAGTATTCCCTTTGATGGCCATCACATCTAGTGGTCCCTCATCATCAACAACCCTATCCTACCTTTAGCTAGGACTCTAGGCATTGGACCTCTCAAGATTTTTAGAAGATATTCATACTATTTGAGATCTTTATACTTATAGAGATAAAATCCCTAATCCATCCTTAAAATAAAATACATGATTACTACATATTATTTTCATTCTATTATTTTTATTCAAGAACTTAGACCTAATTTCATGTTACACAAGTTGGGTAGTGTTGGCTAATAGATTTGACTTCTTAAATAAGTAAAAACTGTGACTCTATTATGCCCAGAAGTGAAGAAAAATAAATAAAAAATAGTTGGGTAAGTTTTTAATTAACTTCCCTCTAACTTATAATAAGGTACAACTCCATTGTATGTTAAAAATCCTAATTTTTAGATTTAAAGATAAGGTACATACTTTTAACCATAAAGTAGGAAAGGAGAACTAACGTTTATGAATAGAGATGACATAAATGTGATCATAACATGAAATATGAAAGGTATTTTGATCTGATTATGAAAATTTAATATTTTCAAAGGAATGAATATCACCAATACTCCAATGCAAAGATCAAAACATAAGTGATAGACAGGTAACTTCAAATTTTAAATTTCACAACATCCTAGAAAGAAAATGAATATCACACAAATGGATACCACATTTACAAAGAAAGACAATATCTAGATATTTACTCAAATTCACCAATTCTAAAATAAATACCAAAGCATCACATTCAATCTCACATGCATAAAGGAAAGTTAATTCTTGCAAGAACCATCAAAATTTATTATTTCTTCTTTTGATCGAATCTCACTCTTACACTAAAATGTAATGGGGATCAAAATTTTGGACCTTACTAATGTCTTCTAGAATTATATATTTAAAGCTTATAAAATGTAACTATCCAAGAGACTTGAAAATCGATTCTTTAAAAGAATCATAAAATTAAAGTTTAATTAACTAAAAAAATTATAAACTTTAATATTCAAATAAATGCATGGTTATTGCTGAGGTGGAAAGCTCTATAAGTCTACATTCACTTCATCTATTACGTTATGATAATTTCTCACCACATGTGCTTTTTAATATTTGAGTGCCTAAGTGATAGCTAGAATCTCAATGTGTTGAGGAATGGTAAAATTCTTTGTTTTGAATTTTTCAGGGAGCCTTGTTTCTATGAAGAGTGTCAATTTTGGTGGTGAGGTTGGCTAGAAAATTATCAAAGCAAGACAACACCAAATCAATCCTAGCCAACTTCTTCCAATTATCTTTATTGAAATATTGTTCACTAGATAACGTATCAATCAATTTCTAAAATAATTCCTTTAACTCATCAATCATGGCCACACCATCATTTTCCTTCTTAATTTGACAACTAAAATCTGAGAACTCTTTGATGAGATCAACATTTATACGGTTGCATTCTTTTAACATCTTGTTCTATTCTTGGATGTTTTGTTTCAAGAAGGAAATTTTCCATTAGATACTCTTCCTCCACATTGTAAATCTTGGGTCATCTATAGAAGGGATGATTTTATCTATTGTAGCTTTATCTAAAACCATGTTTACGATTTTCATGAGGTCTTGATCAACTTGCAACTAGAGGGACTCTTCTTGCTTTAAATTTAATATCTTAGTTTTGATAGAATTCTTCATCAAAGTTAGCTCATCATGGAATTTCTTTAGTTTCTGATCAAAGGGGGACATTTGGCTTTTAAATATATTACCCATTCTTGATTAATTTTTCCATAATAACTACCTCTTTGCACTTTTTTGACCATTTCTTTCTTAGCTACAGAACTAGGATCAAAAGAAAAACTTGAATGACTAAAAGGTTGGGGAGAAGGATTTGTCAATGAAGTTTCAGATAGTTCAAGATTATTTCCACTACCTTTTTCAATTAATATTTATTCTATTTATATTTTTTAGTCCCCTCAACTAACCTTGTGGTAGTCACTTGGAAATTGTGAACATCAACATCCTTGCTTGGAGGTCCCAAATCTTCATTTTTCATATTGTAGTTAGCTACAGTAGCTTGACTAGGTTATTTTTGTGTTGAGAGATGTGGAATCTCTATAAAAAAATTCCACATAATCACTATCCTCCATTAACCTTGATGTTGTCTTTAATTTCTTAGGCTTGGGAGATCTTTATAATAGTTGACCCACAATGTTATCATCTAGAAAAATAGGGCTGGTACTATCTTTATTTTCTTATCTAATGTGTTGTCTAACCATGAGGAAGAGAAGGTAGTACCAAAGGCTTGAGATGATGAGTCTTGTGATGAAAATTGAAGTGCTCTCCTTAAAGGAGGAGTCTTTGCTAAATTTTGCAAATTGAAAGGAAATGAGGTAGGAGATTTACCATTTTGTTTGTTCTTTTTAGTCACATCTTAATAGGGATTTGGCTTTGATTCAGAGGGATCAACATCCATTATTTAAATTTATTGTTCTTACTCATTATCTATTTCATTTTCTTTGTCTTTGTCTTTCTATGCTTGATTCTCCAATCCACTATCTTTGGGTGGACCATCACCACATGTATTCTTAGGGCTCTTTCTCCCCCTTTGAGTCTCTTTCCCATCTCCACTTCCACCTAGTATAGTTGTGTGTTGCATGAGAGGTGATCGCGAAGTTGATAAAGAATTCCCTACCTAACTAGGATTATTTTATTCTCCTATCCTTTTCCTTCCTTTGGGATGGGCCTTATAAGCTTCACCATTTTTATTTTCAAACCATATTTG
This sequence comes from Sequoiadendron giganteum, assembly GCA_007115665.2. Taxonomy (NCBI): domain Eukaryota; kingdom Viridiplantae; phylum Streptophyta; class Pinopsida; order Cupressales; family Cupressaceae; genus Sequoiadendron; species Sequoiadendron giganteum. The sequence goes on along the minus strand of CM021105.1, from coordinate 619,814,414 downwards.
AGTTCTTTTTAAGAATATATCAGTTCTAGTCTCAATGTCCTCGGTTTCTCTGAGACTCCAATCAAGTGGAACCATGGGCTACATCTATATATGACTAGTGTAGATTGGATCGACCAAGTCAGATTCATCATCTTCAACACCATCAATGTCCCAACCGAATGTGAATGTAAAAATCTATCTCAGAGTCATTCTCATCCAACTTATTTTCCTAACCTCATAGTCATCAGATAAATCGACCCAATAATCCTCCATATTAGGGATGTGATTGAAACTGAGACCAAGCTACAAATTCTCCTTTACAAAATTCTTGTTGTGAAATGGGAATCTCATGTCATAAGTAGAAATGTTGAATTTCACAATATCCCTCTTAATGTTGAGGGCATCTGATTGATACTTGTGAGTAAACCCACAAAAGTGGTTTACAATTCCAATGAGGAAGGAAAAGTTGCAAAAAATAACCCCATGCAAAAAAAATTGGTTTTTGAGGGTTCAAACAAACTTTTGGTTCGCACAAAACCAAAGGGGGCTCGATAGAATCCCCTTTTGAGTGAACCCATTTAATGTTAGATCCCACATTTCTTGACAAAATAAGAAAAAAAAATGCTTGTGCAAAGGGGAGTCCACTTGAACTAGGGTTTGAGTGAAGCCCCCTTATCCCCCATTCTCCCCCTCTCGCACCAAAAAAATCTAGAATTTTGGCCTTCAAAGCTCGGGTTGAGGATAAAAATGGAGGAGACTTCATAGACCCAACTAGATGATGGTAGTCCTCAAAACAAGCTATCCAACAAATATAATTTTAATATGTTTTGGTTTTATTATGTATTTGTTTTTTAGTTTTATTAAACATAGGTTTTTCACCAAAAATTAAGCTCTCTATTCTGCACATGTGGAAAAATAGTAGATTATAAAAAAAATTTGAAAAATATGAGTGCACTAGATATTTAATTCCTTGATCCTACAAAAAAAAATTGAATTTCAATACATACAAAAAACGTTATGAGTTATACGATCCGCCTATGTTTGAGTTGTAATTGGTTTGAATTCAAAACTTGATTAAGGAAAAATATTCAATAAAACTTTATGAAACCAATTAGAAGCACTAGATATCATAGTTACAAATCTAAACTCGGAAAGATTAGAATTTTATCCTTCATGGAAAAAAAGTTATGCATTATATGGTGGTGTCACTCCTTTAAAATGGAGTTTACTGAAAAAAACTTTTTCAAAGGAGATGGAAAAAGAAGTGCAATATAATTCCAAATTTTTTGACAAAAATATATTTAGAATCTACAAACAAAATGTCACAAATCACTAGTTTGTATCATCTTCAAATTCCTCATGGTTTAGCTGCTATAGGTGCCTAAAAGTGAAGATTTAGTTAGAAAAAAATATTTCAGTGTCGAGTTTGGCCAAAAATTGTAAACTAGTATTGTGGGAAAACCATTGCATAAGTAATATCCAGGACCAATGGGGAAGGGGATTCCAAATTTCTTCCTTTCAATGCATCATTTTTTTACCTCTACAACTTTCCCACAAATCTCAATGAGGATGAACTTATCCTCTACATACTTAGGTAACTTGTGAGGGAGTCCATCATACCCTCCTGCTTTGATATAGGTGAATCTTTGGAATTGAATAAAGTGTCTACCATACTTATTTATCAGTTGGATAGATTTAGGAGAAATACTTTTTTCCCAATCTCCTTGGAATTACCTGACTAGCCTCATGGTGAATACATCATTGACCTCCTAAATTTGCGATAGCTTCTTTCCAACTATAGGTCAAGGTAATAGCTATATATTTAAATTTGATCATCAAATTCTTGAATAGGATTAAATCTTGTCGATGGCCTAGTGCATGCTAAGACATAAAAGAGATTTGAGGACATGTAGAAGGATTTATTGACAACAAAGCTTGATATCATGTCATGTAGTCTGTCACTAATGAGAGTTGCCTAGTCTAGGAGTTTTTATTTTTACCCTTGAGGATTATAGAAATTTTCTTGATATGAGAAATATAAGTAGCTACTAGAGTGCTGGGAATGCACTTACTCATTTGAATATCTCCTAAGAATTGATCTATGAAGAAACTCCGCTTCTATCTCATCCCAGCTATCCATTGCAATTCTACTTCTTCGTGATTTGTAAACCCTTAATTCTTGTTTGCAAATGCATAGAATAATTGAATTTAATATTTTTTTTCCCTTCATATACATCAAAATTAATTCATATCACTCGACTCTGATAGAAATTAATGCAAGGAAGGTATCTTTTTTGGCACCAACTTTCAAATTTTCTTTGTGGAAGAGAGAATCAAAACTTTGGTTGGTTCTTGAAACCTTGTCAAATTCTGAAAAAGGTTACAAAACCTTAATCAGTCTCCTCTTTATCCATTTCTTTCGTTCTCCATTTGCTAGTGTTTAGAGTATTGGAAGTTGAGTTATGTGTCAAGAGTCAATGAGGTTGTGAGAACCTCATTGGGTTTCAAAAGAGTTGTCACGAATTGCATAAATGCCTTCAAAATTTGGAAGGTTTCCTTTGATTCCTTCTTCAATAGAAAATATGAAGTTTTTGGTTTTCTATTAGAGCTAGAAAAGGTTGTGAGAATCTTTTCAAGTTCTAACAATAGTTCCAAAAATTGAGTGAGCGGGCCGCTTTGATATTTCTATTGACAACTTGAAAAAATTTTTTGGGAGGGTATAAAGTTTTAGAAGCCTTAGCGGTTCTTGAAAGAGTTTTAGGAACTAACATAAAGCCCCCCACTTAAGAAAAAGACATGAAGGGACTAAACAAACATTGAGAATATGAAAAAAAAAATGGAGCTAAAATAGGTTGTGAAAACCTTGTTGAGGTTTGACACAGTTGTGAGAACTTTGTCAGTTCCCAACAATAGTTTTGAAACTGAATTAGGAGTAAGATTTTAGGAAAAATGACTAAGTGTTGAAGGGTTCAAGGAACTCAAGTGGTATGGTTAACATCATAGGAATATTTGAATACCCATAGGACTTAGACTTAGCTAATTAATGAGTGATATGGGATTTTGAATGTTGTTAGGGAGTAAGATGAACCAAGACTAAGGTAACATTATTGTATTAGTAGTGGGATAATGATTCTATTATATCAAAATCATGATAATTTGTTAATAATTATACACTTTAGGCATATTATATACAATATTCATATCATTTTTCCTCTACCTTCAATCTATTAAACTACCATTGGAGGTTAGCTTCTTTTCCCTAAAATTGAGTCTTTTACTTATATAAAAAATTGAGACCTTTAAGCACCATTTTTGGACTTGGGCCTATAGTTCTTGGATTTGGGTTCCTAACCTTTTCTCTCCCTTTCTAATTAGGTCATTTTAAATGATACATTCTCTATTTCAAGATACTACATAGATTCCATCTTATATAGTGAGAATTTGGAGTTTATTTAGATCCATTATTATTTTTCAATATTAGAAGTTTGGGAATTTCACTATCTATAAGAATGAGGGATCTCTCAGTAATTATTTTTTAGTGAGAAAGTTCATGTTCTCATGTTTGCAATATTTTAAATGCAAGCATAAGTTAAAAATGGTGTTATAATATCAACACCTCTAGAACCTTCTTAATTAATAGGGGAGTGCTCCTTAGACCATGAATAGAGTTCAATTTGATAGCTATCCCCTTTTTTTTATTTCTTCTAGAAAATGAAGGGGTTGTTCACATAGCCATAACATCTTCTCTCACTCTATTTCTTACTAGAGGAGTTGGACCTTCTCTCCACATGGAAATATTGTTGCTTCAATTTCTAAGAAAGTATTTATAATTGAAAGTGGTGTTGATTTAAGAGTTATTGTGCCTTCATCACTTAGGTGAGAGGTTCTTGTGCCTCTTACTTTTAGTGATACTCATGATATTTGGATGTCTTCAAATCATCCCTTGCATTATTCTTCTTCTTGGGCTAATCTTCATTCCCGAAATGATCCGCCTCTTCCTCCCTCTAGGTTGGTAGCTTACATTTAATATTTTTGAGGTTTTTTATGTCTTGGTACTTCAATTTATTATATGTTGTTAACTCCAAGACATACATATCAGTTGTCATCATTTTATTTTAAATCTTCATATATACTTATTTATTTTTTATAAATATTTTTTTCTAGTAAAATTGGGTTAGCCAACCAAGGGCCAAAAAGAGAATACAAATATTAATTTATGGTAACATAGAGGTCACCAAATCCAAACATATAAAAGAGGATTTCCCTAATATTATAAAAATAATAAAACATCCAAACAAGAATCAAATTTCTTCAAAGTGGACAATCTTAGAGTCAATTAATGTGAAATTATATAGGGTTCTTTGATCTACATCTTTACTATAGTCCAATATTGATTCTTAGGAGATTTAATTGACCTTCATTATAATTCTTGTGTGCTCAACAAATATTAAGAGTCTTCCAAAAATTGTTTCTAATTCAGTCTTAGTTTCATCTTTCTCTTATAAGGTCGAAACATACAAAATGTCTAATTAAGAACAAAATCCATCATGGTCTCCATCCCAATTGGCATAGAATGATATAAAATCAACTCATTAGTATCATGTTTTCCTTGAATATTATTTGAGTTCAAATTAATACCTACATTATCATATAGTGGAGAGGGGGGTCAATATGTGAAGGCTCATCAATGACATTTGAGGAGTATTCTATTTTACCATTTACCAATGGAATAATATGACGATAATGGGCATTCAGTACACCTCATTGGTTTCTCAAAAAATTCATAGATCCCATATCCAATATTAATCTCAAGCCTATGTACATCCTTCCTATTGTGTTTAAAAGCTTGATGTGCACCATTAAAACATCTTCTACATAGATACATTTTAGTTTCTCAAAACCTACTTGTCTCCAACCCTATATTCAACCTTGAGAGTAATATATTTAGGGATATGTTTAGAAAGATCCATCTCCACATAAAATTAAGAATAAGTCATGTAGATTTTTTTATAAATATCCTTAGCCAAACATATGAACTTTCTAAAGGAAACAAAAATGGAAACCAAACTAGTAGACCGCCAATATTATAATGGTAAATAAGGGAGCATAATCTAGATGAGACTAGAAGATAAAGAATTACATTAATGATCAAAGGAAGGAGACCAGGGTTTCATGCATATAATATTATTCTTTAGATACCATGGTCTTTAGATACAAAGATTCTCCCTATCCTTTGTTGAATCAAAAGTTCAATAATGAAAACCCCTTGAGAAAAAGGGTAAATGAAAAGTTCACCCTTCAAGAATTATTTCCAAGACCTAGATATCCACTCACATAGGTCTATTATTTTCGACATAAATCTATAAAATTTACATATCAATGCATGATTGAGAAAATATCCCTCATGCACAAGAATCTTAGAATTTATAATGATTTTTGGAATATGAGGCACTTTTGGTAAAGGGAATAGATTCCAAACTCAAGGTATTGAAGGGACTTCCAAAAACCCTGTAGTTAGAGGGTGAATGTGTTCTAGAATGAGAGAAGGCCCTATTTATAGAGAAATATCAATTTACAAAGAGTTAAGGAGAAATATGAAAAAAAATATTCCTTGTCAAAAGTGCTTCCCTTAGACACAATTCTTGAGGAATCACCCAAATAATCCTTAGAATGATCCATATTAAAAACCCTAATGCATACTTTGTGGACAAAATATCACTCCTTGCTAGATGAGTAACATGTTTCATCAATGTTTTATATCTAACCTTTGATGCATACTCAATCTTGTCAAAGCATACATGAATCTATCCACACAATCTTGTATCACCAACCCCCACCACATGGGTTGATAGGTTACCATCGGTAGACCAAGATTATGTCAATCCATCATCCATCACTCTCCTACTAGAGTATGACTCAAAAAAATTTGTATAATGGAAATGGGGATGTCTTAGAGGGAATCACCCATGTTGAAGATGTATAATGCACAAAAATGATCATACCCTTCCACATTGCACTATCAAGACCCCTAATAGCTCTACCCACCTCCCTAACTAGTTTAAACCCTATAAAATTATATCCTCTAGGGTGTCCATAGTTCTAATTCATATACATATATACATCAAGAACCTTGTCTTATTGAGCACCAATAAGATAAAAATATTTTTGTATTGTAAGCTAGGAAATATTAAGAAAAATCAATGAAAATAATCTATATCAATCTAGACTATTTCTAGTTTTTGCAAAAAATCGAGAATTAGTGGAGTCAATGTGGAATTTCAGTTTATATTACTTCATATAATACATATAATATATATAGTAAATATTTCCAATAAAAATATTATTACATGGAGTATTTCATAAACTAAAAATTATATGCAACACACATTCTCATTTTTTATTTCTCATTTCTGATTAAACTCATTTATCTACCTTCATACACTCTCCTATTTTTATCATAATCATTCTTACTCTAGACACTTTCATCAATGCACCCTTTCTTCTATATTCATATTTTTTCATATATTTTAAGTGTGTAACATTTTGTAGTCTTCTCCTCTTTTTATGTCTTACTGAATAATATACTTTTTATATAGTAGTTTTCTATATTGATTAGTCATATCTTTCTCCTTTTGACTTAACTAGATCTTTTGGACCCATTTTGCATTACCCCATTTCTCCTATCATGTTATTCATAGTTTTACCCTTCACATCACTTCTCCACCCTACCTTTTTTAAGGGTTTTTTGTAATCTAGTCCAGCACTGTCCTCTCCTTGATGATAAATCACTAAGTTTGATCTAAAACATTGATTGAGAAATATACCCAATCAAAACCAAAAGCTATCATTCATACATCTAAACTAAGAATTAAAAGAACATGATAATATTTAAGGGATGCACAAATATTAAATCAAAACTGCAATTTATACATTATTTTGTTTCTATAATTAAAAATACATTGTTCTTTCAAGCTATACAAGCTTAGTTGCATGATGAATAAGAAGTATATTGAAGGTGGTGTTGTGCATGATGTCGCCTCTTATTGTAGATTGTCATAAAACAAAAGCACAAACAAACCAATATGTGGAAAAACCAACAAAAACAAACTACAAATAAACACTAGTTCTTAAAAATTTCATAGCATAACAAGAAAATAAATGATAAGAAATACAGATCAATGAAGCATTGGAAAGGGATGGGCTTACACAACACACTCTAAGGGTTGAATTTTTTAGCTAGCTCATAAAATTGTACACTTCTCCAATAGGACCTATTTATTAATGTGGTTTAAGATGAACCAACTAAACAAGTCAATTCTTAAATTTTTTAATTTAAGCCGAATTGGAAAAAAAGTAATCACTTTTGATAACTTCATATTAAAAATATTATTGTTTCATCTTACAATTTAAAATGTCCAACAATCATTGTTCATGGGTGAACCAAAAACCTTCAATTCTTAACAATATTTTCACAATAGATCAGGAATTAAAACAACAAACAATGTTCACTAATAAATGAAAGACCTTCAATCTCAGTCATAGAGAAAGAGAAAATCAAGAATAGTGGAGTCATTGCGAAATTTCCAACAAACATTGTTCACTAATAAACCAGAGACATGATAATAGATCAGGAATAAAAACAACCTATAAACATATATATTTATAAACTAAAATGTACACAATTTTTAGTCCCTACCTTTATAGGCAGGATACTAATGTTTTCACCACTCGTGCCTATTAGTTTCTTTCTTGGGAATCATGTGGACAATGTTTTATTTTGGGGCTGCTAATGTTTCTGGGATTATTTTACTTAAAGGTAGTTTTGGCTTCTCTTTGCAATTCTATCATTGGCTATCATGATTTTCCTCGTGGTTTTGTGTTTTTTTTAATCAACTTAATTTTTTGATTTAGTTTAACGAATTCCTAAAGTTTTGTTGCTATCAAAAATATTTCATGAGTTTGTAATGTTCTTTGATATAGTTGTGTCTTTGGGCCTAGTTTTTTTGTTGACGTGTGGCATTTGAGAGAGGACATTATGCATTTACTATTGACACATTTTGAATTCCCTTTCCTTGGGAAGCACCCATGCTAATGTTTTTGAGATTATTTTATTAAAAGGAAATTTTGAATTTTTCTTTGTAATTTTATCATTTGTTGTCATGATTTTCCTAGGGGTTTTCTATTTTTTTTAATAAATTTAATTATTCTAATTAATTTAACGAATTCCTAATATTTTGTTGCTATTGGAAATATTTCATGACTTTGTAATATTCTTTGATATAGTCGTGACTTCATGCTCGATGTTTCTATTGACACGTGGTGTTTTAACAAGGACATTACAATGCATTTACTATTTGCACAATTTATTTTATTGTGAATAGACTGAAGTGTAGGAGTCATTAACAGCTTATGGTTTGAATTTTTAAGTCTGTCGAGCAAAGGATTATTTGTATTATTTATTCATTTGCTTGGATTGTTTGATGAGGCTGAAATTTTTGTTTGTTGAGAGAGTTTACATCAAAGGTGTTGGAAGCGACAAGTGAGGCATTTGTAAGTTGCTATATCTTCTATGCTGTCATTTTTGCGTTGTCTGGTCATTTTCTCAGATTGTTTGATGAACGAGGGGCTTGTAAGTTCCTATATCTCTTATAGTTTTGTTTTATGTATTTTTACATCTCTACATTTTATGGGTTAATTTCTATTATTTGTTGTTCTCTGCATTTTATGGGTTAATGTTTGCTCTTCCCTATGTTTGAGTGTTTTTATGGGTTAGTCTATGTTGTTGAGTTACAGACTTAGGACCATAATTCATTAATGTCAACTTATTTTTTGGCCACCATTTAGAATGGAACTAATCTTTTTTTTGCATACATGCATGGCAACTACACTTGAATCTATTAAATGATAATGAAAATTAGGTCTAAATAAGTGAAAAATGTCTTGGTATAATTGAAATGCAGGAATCGTTCATTTTATTTATTATTTGATGGGGCTGAAATCTATGTGTGTTGAGAGGGTTTATGTCTACTATAATGGACACAAAAAATGAGGCATTTGCAAGTTCCTATATCTTTTACAGTTTCATTTTATAGTTTTTAATGTCTCTACTAGTGTTGGTTCTTCTCTACATTTTATGGGTTAATGTCTATTATTCCTTATCTTTCAATGCTTTTATGGGTTGGTCTCTCTTGTGGAGTTAAAGACTTAACACCATAATTCATTAATGTCGGCTTCTCTCCTAGCCATGATTAAGAATGGAACTAATATTTTATTTTCATGCATACATACGAATTGCACTTCAATCTATTAAATGGAAATGAAAATTAGGTCTAAATAAGTGAAAAATTCCTCGGGAATCATGTTGGTAATGTTTTTTTCACAATGCTAATGTTTTCGAGAAAGGAAATTTTGTCCGTTTTTGCAATTTTTTGATTGGCTATTGCCATTTTCCTTGGGGTTTTATGATTTTTTAATAATTTAATCATTCAAATTAATTTAGTGTATTCATAATTTTGTTTTCTATTAGAAATATTCCATGACTTTCTAATGTTCTTTGATATAGTCATGTCTTCACACTCACTGTTTCTATTAATGTGTGGCATTTTAACAAGGACATTGTGCATTTACTATTTTCATATTTTCATTTATTGTGAATAGACTGAAATACAAGCATCATTAATGGATTATGATGTGAATTTTTAAGTCTGTCGAGCAAAGGATAATTTGTGTTGTTTATTCATTTTCTTACATTGTTTGATGAGGCTAAAATTTGTGTCTGTTGAGAGGGTTTATGTCTATTGTATTGCAAGAAAAAAATGAGGCGTTTGTAATTTCTTATATCTTTGCATTTTATGTGTTAATGTCTAGTGTTTGTTCTTCTCTATATTTTATGGGTTAATGTCTATTATTCCCTATCTTTCAGTACTTTTATAGGTTAGTCTCTCTTGTGTAGTGAAAGACTTAACACCATAATTCATTAATGTCAACTTATGTGCTAATCGTGATTAATAATGGAACTAATATTTTCTTTGCATGCATGCATTCCAACCGAACTTCAATCTATTAAATGGAAATGAAAATTAGGTTGAAATAACTACAAAATGTCTAGGTAGAAAATATTTCATCAATTCGTATTTTTTTGTTCATATTCGAAAAAAAATTATACTGAAATGCAAGTGTCATTAATGGCTTATGGTGTGAAGTTTTAAGCCTCTAGAGCAAAGGATTATTTGGGTTGTTTATTCATTTGCTCGGATTGTAAATATATTGAAAATATTTCATGGGTTTATAATGTTATTTGATATAGTCGTGTCTTTGCACTAAGTGTTTTTGTTGATGTGTGGTGGCATTGACTAATGGATTGTAGTGTCAATTTTTAAGGCCGTCGACAGACACAGATTTGATCCTCATCAAAAAAATTGTCAAAAAGGAACGTTTTTGAAAGCTCCTATATCTTTTACACTATCATTTCATATTTAATATATGTCATTCATTATCATTGAATTCTTTAATAGGTTCAATTCTATTGTTTAGTTAAATAATTAAAACCATAATTCATAAATGTTGAATTCTCTATTGGTGACAATTAACAATGCAACTAATTTTTGGTCTATCATGCATGCATGTCAATAGGAGTTCAATCTATTAAATAAAATTTAGGTCGAGATAAGTGCAAAATTTGTCTACAATATGGCTGGCGCAATTAAGTTCCTAGAATGAGTCATGGCACTCATTGTCTGCAATGTGTTTAGTCTACACAAAGTGATAACATTTTTCACCATGGTTTTTAAATACCTTATTGTATGTCATCTATTTGCAAAATAAAAATGCTCAATGTTGATAAATGTGCACTTGTCAAGGCTTATTGTGATATGTTCATCACTTCTTTCTTCATCCGTTCACATTACTAACTATTCCCCCCTTCTCACTAACCTTTTCTTGTACCTAATATTTCTTCCATCCATTCTATCCTAATCAATTAATCTTCTCCACATCTGATATTAATTGAACTATTTTTTTTTCCCTTCTTAATAACCTTTTCCTCTAGCTAATATTTCTTCTATCCAGATGCATCAAATCATTGTATTGATAAATTTGCCTCAATTTTTCACCAAATTTCTTGAGGGGACATCATAATCCCATTTCTACAGGGGCAAGACCTGATTAAATTTTTTCTTAATTTTTCTTTGAGACAATGCTAAAAATCACAAAATTAATTACTTTAATTAATTATTCATGACATAATAAATAAATAAATTTTTATTTATTTAATTTTCAAAAACTTGTCACAATTTCCTCTTTACTTAACTTTTTTATTTTCTATTTTATTTTTTGGTTAACTCTTCAATTTCTTTATTTCCTTTTTCACTTGACTAGCCCTTTCTTTCACTTGACTATCCCTTTATTTTAGTTAACTTTTCCACTTTCCATTGTTATCTCCACTCATGTCTTACATATTTCTATTTTCTCATTCACTTTTCTCTTACATCATTCTTACATTTTCCATTTTTTGAATGAGAAACTTTACTTTGCACATTCTCTCATTCAATCTCATTTGTCGATCTTCTATTCAATCTCATCCATCTGTCTTGCAAACTTCGTCTATGAATTTCACATTCATCTCTTCAAAATTGCAACCATTATCTTTGAACTTTCATTATTATTATTGTCTTAAGTCAATTGATTTGTGCACTCCAAAATTTGAGAGCAACATATCAAAAGGCTTTGAGAGCAAAGGAGAAAAGAGCAACGAAGCTCAAGCAATAAAGGCATAAAGGTATACTTTGTTTTCTTTTATGCTGATTTGTGCTTCATTGTTTTGGATTTCACAAAATTATAGCTTGCTTCTAATGGTATGGTGGTTCCTATTAAGGTTTTAAGCTTCACCAATCAAATTTTCAAAACCATACAAATAATAATTTAAATATATTATATATTAATAATTGTGTGTTGTATATATATACATATTATATATATATACATACATATATAATTATATGTATGTATATATGTAGATGTGTGTGTATATAAATATATATATATACATCTATATATATGTATGGGTGTATATACATACACATACATATATACATATATATACACATATTGTATATATAACTAATGTTATCACTACGCTCGTGCCTATTTCATGACTTTGTAGTGTTCTTTGATATAGTCGTGTGTGATTTATTGCACATGTTTTGATGCATGTACATCATGCATGTCTTCAATAGATAAGAATTTTGTTGAAGATGTGTATTTTGAGCTATTAAAATGAAGTTTGTACTTTTTTTCGTAATTTCCTCATTCGTAATTGATATTTTGTTGTTGGTTTTCAATTTTTCCAATTGCAAATGATATGTTGATGTAGAATCTGCATTTTTAATATGGATTTTTACCTATATTCTTGTAATTTCTTGATTGGCTTTTGATATTTTGGTCATGGTATTCTATTTTCCAATCCAAATTAATTGTGTATTCATGAAACAATGATAGACATTGAAATATGTCTATTTGTTGAAGATATATCTAACGTATCATGGATGTTTTGATGCATGTAAATCATGGATATATTCAATAGATAAGACTTATGTTGAATATGTGTATTTGGAACTATTTAAATGAATATTGTGCTAATTATTTGCAATTTTTTCATTGGCAGTTGATATTTCATTCATGGTTTTGTATTTTCCCAATTATAATTTATTGTTCAGAGCAATGAAGGGAAGGAATTTATCAATTTGTAATGATTTGAGTTCATGTGGCTTGTGTGTGTGATTGCATTTTTCTTTTATTTGAATCTAATTTTCACTTATTGTAAATAGAGTCAAGTGCAGTCACCATTAATGCATTATGGTGTTAAGTTTTATGGCTATTAAGCAAAAGGTTGTTGTTTGTATGATCACACTTTGCATTTATTTAAATCTGATTTCCATTTATTGTGAATAGATTCAAGTGCAACTGTCATTAATTGATTAAATGGTTTTTGAGTCTATATATGTGTGTGTATATATAAATTTATATGTACTTATATATTTTTATGTATATATATATATGTGTGTGTGTGTATATATATGTATATGTTTATATATATATATGTGTGTGTGTGTGTGTGCGTATATATATATATGTATGTATGTATGTATGTATGTATGTATGTATGTATGTGTATATATATAGATTCAAGTGCAATCACTTTTAATGGATTATGGTGTTAAGTTTTATGGTTTTCAAGAAAAAGTTTCTTGTGTGTGCAACCAGGTTTTGTATTTATTTAGATATGATTTTCATTTATTGTGAATAGATTCAATTGCAGCCACAACTAATGGATTATGGTGTTGAGTTTTAAGTCTGTCAAGCAAAGGATTATTTGTGTTCTTTATTCATTTTCTTGGAACATTGAACTAGGGTGAAATATGTGTCTCATGAGAGGGTTTATAGCTATTGTATTGGAACCAAAAAAGGGAGAATTTCCTAAGCTCCTATATCTATTGTTCGCTATCATTTAGTGCTTTTATGGGTTAATTTTTGTTATTGAGTTAAAGACTTAAGATCATAATTCATTAATGTTGAATTTTGTATTAGCAACCATTAACAATGCAATTAATGTTTTCTTCTCCATGCATGGATGCCAACTACACTTCAGTTTATTAAAAAAAAATCACAAGTTCATGTTTACATATAGGTCAATATATATATATATGAATGTATATATATGTATATATGCATACATATAAATATGTATATAGTCATATATATAAATATGTATATATATGTATATATATACATGTATATGTATAAGTATATATAGTATAAATATTTATATATGTATGCATATATATGTATAGGTATATATACATACATATATATATTTATGTGTATGTATATATATATATAAGTATATATACATACATATATATCCATGACTTTGTAATGTATTTTGATATAGTCATGTCTTCAAGCCCAATGTTTCTATTAACATGTAGCATTTTAGCGAGGATATTGTGCATTTACTATCAACACTTTTTCAATTCCTTTTCCTCGGGAAACATCCATGCTAATGTTTCTGGGATTATTTTATTAAAAAGAAAAAATGTCCTTTTCTTTGCAATTTTTTCATTGGTTGTCATGATTTTTGTGGGGGTTTTCTATTTTTTTAATAAATTTAAGTATTCTAATTAATTTAAAGAATTTCTAAAGTTTTGTTTCTATTGGGAATATTTCATGACTTTGTAACATTCTTTGATATAGTCATGTCTTTGCGCCCACTATTTATGTTGAGGCATGGTGTCTTAACAAGGACATTATGCATTTACTATTTGAACAATTTCTTTTATTGTGAATAAATGTGTATATATGTATATGTGTGTGTGTGTGTATGCATATATGTGTGTATGTATATTGTATAAGAGAGAATTTCCAACCCTTAGGAAAAAATCCCTTTCACATACCCTCACCTTACAAATCAACTGAAGTAAAAATTACACATCACCCACCTTCCTTCCATCCACTTGGCAACTATTTTGTGCGTCAGTGAGAGAATATTTGTCGGGGATGCACACGTAGCACACAGATGTTCGCTTAGCACACTATCATCCTTGACAGATTCTTGTGTTTGAAGTTGGAAGACGCATTACACACTCAATTGGGGCTGAATTGTAACATCCCTCTTTGACCAACCGACCTAGAAATAATAGATTCTTCCTCATTCTTCCTTCAAATTCATCCATTTTCACTTCATTTTGATCTCTCGACATTCATCACTTCATCTCTTCACATTCTCTAGCATTCCAATATTTCATTGTGAACATTGCAACATCAACAACACTCCATCAACTCCACATTACAAGTGTGAGACCATCATAGAAATTACAAGCTTGGAGTTTTGCGGGACCTCCCTTCACCATGGTTGCAATGGTGGTGACTTTTTCAAGTTTGTAGCTTGCTTTATCCTTCCATTGGCTAGTGAGATTTTGGGTGGAGGTGGTAATGCTTCACTCCTATCCTTTGTGATTTGATAGAGTAGCATAATATTTTTTGTAGTGTTCTTTGCTTCCTTTTCTTTCCTTATCGCATATTCTACTTCGTTGCTTTCTGGTTGTCCATGGAGGTGGAAACACCAAAATAGGGGTCTGACTGAGGCAAGCCCCTATACAGCCCCAATGATTTTCCCTCTTTCTTGTGCATAGGTGGACGTGCATTTTGAGCTAGCTAGAGAATTGGAACTTGTGTGAGATCATTTTCATCACCCTAGCTCTTATTTATTTTCTTTATCATATTCGTCTCTACTTTTTGTATTTCCTCTTTTTTTCCCATCAACATCAAATAGCTAGGTTGTTAGTACATTTTTAGGTAGTCCCTATTGTACTTTGTTTTTTGTCATAAGGATGCCAGCATGCCAGAGATACATTAGCACATGGTGTTGTCATCCCAAAATTGCACTGTTGTCCTCATATAGAGATTTGTCTGAGGTGCAGTATAGACTCCAAAAACTAGCTCGCCTAGCCCAAACCTAAAACTTGGGTCTGTAGAGTGACAAAAGCATGTTATAGTTCACTTCATTATTGATCCTTATCCCAACACATCTTTTAGAGTGAGGTAAGTTAGGGAAACCCTCTGCTCTTGGCTCTCCATGACCTAGAGCCTTGACGTGGTTGGTCCCCCTCTCTTACATTTTTTGGTGAACTCAACATGAAGCAATGTCTAATCATTCATTGGTGTTGAGAATTTTCCCGTGTACCTTGTGATTGTTGTAACCCTGAGTGTTATGAAAGTTTATCTACATCACAACCCATTCCAGACTTCCAAGTACATTTTCAGGAGAAGTGTGTGACATCTAGCAATGAAGAAGATGAAGGTCACCTCTAGTTTCACCTCCAATATTCCCACTAGTTTAACTAATAATTTTACTACTAGCTTTCCTATTAACTATGCCGAACGAGATGGGTTTCATGGAAGATACCACTCATGTTCCTACTCCTCTAGCATCCCCTACACCTTCATCCATAGATGAGGATGAGGCTATGCATGGTCCTACAAAAAGTCTTATCGCATTAAACAATAAATTACTAGACCTTATAAACCATTTAGAGAAAGCACCGAACATGGAAAGAGTTGCTAGGCTTGCAAGTGAGGTGAAACAACTGGTAGGGAGAGATCGAATAGGCATATGATTTCTACATGGCCTCGCCAATCTGACCAAAGCTTATGTCCCTTTGTATAGGCCTAGATTGGGTACCACCCGACACCCGAGGAGAAGTGCTTGATGCTTATGAAAGACAATTAGGTGTTTTGATGCCTACTACATCTTCATGCATGACCAAATTAAGGCCCTCGATTAGTATCTCTTCTAATCCTTAAGAGCCCCACACTCTCAAGGTGAAAAATACACCCCTTGGGTTTAGTTTCACTCCTCCCATTGCCCTTAGTGGCGGAGGCTCAAGAGGAATGAGTGGTGGTGGCTTTCATAGTGGAGGTAGAACTAGTGGAGGTGGTCTTGGTGGAGGTCATGGAGGTGGTCACGGTAGTGAAGTTGGATCCAATGGAGGCCCTACTAGTGGTGGTGGCTCTGGCAGAGGTTATGGTGGTGGCTCTAGAGGTGGTTTCAGAGTTGGTGCTGGTAGTGGTAGTTCTAGAGGCTCCATTGGTCAATGCCATCTAATGACCCTATTTTGAATGCTCTGCTTTATAATATGGGTCATATGTAGAACCAACTACTGAGTCTCTCCCAAGACTCTACCTAGCCTATCTTTTATCCCTTCTTCTGACATAGCCCATTGGCGATGACAATCTTGAGAACTCCCTTCCCACAAGGAATGAAGATTCTAAAATTTGAAAAGTATGATAGCAAAGGGAACCCGCAAATGCATGTTTCCACCTTTAATGCCATGTGTATATACTTCTTCCATCATGATGAACTAATCAAAAAATTATTTCCTTGATCTCTTAAGGATACAACACTCAAATGGTACTGTTCCTTAAGAATTCTATTTTCTCATTTGACCAACTAGTGAATCAGTTTCTCTGATAGTTCCAAGCCAACATCAGACTAAAGATTACCTTTTCAAATCTCATCTGATGCAAGCAAGGGGATAATGAGAAGATAATTGATTTCATTTCGTAGTATCAAACACTCTTTTCATAGATCTTGTACCCACTGCCCAATTTTGATGTGCAGAAGGTGTTCATAGGGAACCTACTGAGACCTTGGTAGGAAAAGTTTTCCCTTATGAAGTACCCTTCTTTTGTGCATTTGTATGTGGCATTATGAGAGTACCAACATATGGTAGTTCAATTTGGGGGATCCTCCTTACACTCCCGTTCAAAAGGGAAGTCCATTATAGTGATCTCGGGAAAAGGAAAGGCTATTGAAAATGTAGTAGCCATGACAAATGATAACGACCTCAGATGCAACAAAATTTTCACAAAGTCGGAAGAATCTTATTCTTCCATCTTGTACTAAAGGATAAGATCATAACCTTGGAGAACCCTAGACCTCTCAAGGAGCCTTACCCTAATTGGTACGATGCAAAAGCCTTCTATCATTACCATCGACTTAATGGAAATGATACCAAATGTTGTATGCACCTACATCACGAGATACAGGACTGCATCAAGGATAGTACTATTCATCTCAATGGGAGTAAACAAAATATGAAAAAATTGGCGACGAAAGAAAATAGTGAGTTGTAGATATACACAAACCCATTTTTGACCCACGTTGTTGACTTAGTTTTTTATCCCTTTGATTCTAACACTCATCCTAAAGCATATGTTAACATGGTCACGATTACTCCTCCCACACAACCTCCAACCAGCTCACTAGACATGAAATTCACCTCGTAGGATATGCACTTGAACAACAAGCCCTCTCCCCTCTACATTCTTGCTCATCTCAATGGGAACATTGTGACAGAGGTCCTAGTTGACCCTGTGAGCTGAGTGAATGTCATTACAGAGGAGATATTTTGGCTGAATTCATTGCAGAGGAAGGAGTACGAAGAAACAAAGTCCATCATCAATATGCGTGATGGTCTTTCTCTCAAATCATACGGCTCAATAACTCTATTTGTCTTAGTTGGACCTAGGACCGTAGACACAAAATTTGATGTTATTGTGGAATTAGATTTGTTTAGAGTGAAGTTAGACATACCTTGGATAGCTTCCATGAATGAAATTGCTTCTATCATTCACAAGTGCTTGAAATTATCCCATGAAGGTGTTGTGCACATGGCGCATGACACTGGATACCATTCATTAGTGTCTCGTGGGGGCTATTCATTGGATCATTTTTGGCATGCCCCGGTCAATCTGCTTCCCCCAAGAATGGAACTACTTTACAAAATTAATGTGAAATACAAGACTAGGGGAAAGGGACAACCAAATATGACCCTTCTTGTAGTGCAGCAACAAGCTACCTAATTTTCTCAAAAGGGAAAGAATTCTACCCATCCTCTGAGTGCTTCTTCTACTCTTCTTTTCGAAGAAGAGTTTTGGATGAATACTCTTGGTTTTTTCCTAAGGGTTATGATGGTACCGGCTTGGTGCAAACCCAAGATTTAGATATCCAATCTTCCTACTATGCCTCTTGGACCTTGGCCTTACCTATATGGTAGAAGGAAAGGTCCCCACGGTAAATCCTCTATGTCTCGGCCTCCATGGCCTCCCATCGCTTCTGCTCCAAAATAAGTAAATGGGAAGAGGCTTGTCATCGAGGTGCTAGAGTCAATTCCCCCTGCTACTTCTCAATCAATCCCTCTTGCTCTTGTTTAGGAGCCTATCCCTCTACCAGAAATGGTTGTGATGGACACTCCTATGGCTGAGCAAGAGCCTTTTGTCCCCTCACATCTCTTGAACTCTAGCTCAAAGAGTCATAGAAATTGCCTTGCACATGATGAGTGCAAGTGCCGGAAAAAGGCCCTAGCAGTTGAGCAAGCTACTTTACGGAAGAAGGAAGAGGAGATGACCACTCTTGCTTTAGGGCCTCTTGGTGTGTCCTCCTCTCTCCTCCCCTCTTCTTTCATTTAATCTAGCTTAGTATCGCTTTCGAGCTCCTGCTACAGTGAGCGTGAATGTGCCTAACCCTAAAAATGTGTAGGTGCTCATCGCTCCTTCGGTTGATTCACCCTTGTTGATTTCCCTACTAGAAATCTTTCTGTTTCCTAAACCTATGGACATGTTGAATACCTTAGTGGTGTCCACTATGGTTTTCTCCTCCTCATTTGTGCCTCTTGCCTCATCTGTGGGGACTTCACATCCCCTAATGAAATAGAAGGTGGAGGTTAGCCCTTCCAGCAATGGAGGGCATAAGAGGATCCCACCTTCTCTGAAGGGTGGTCCTGCGCTAGCTTGTTCATTTTTAGTGACGGAACAAGTTTCGGCCTCCCCTGCGTTTGTCACCACTCCCGAATAACTCAGTGATCCAAGCAGTGAATATCAGGCACCATCCTCTCCACTCATTGCAGTACAACATGGCACTCCAATAAAGTGCATGTTCAACTCTCTAGACAAATTCATGACCTTGTCAGCAATCTTCGCAAAATCAGTAACCATAGCTCCACAAGATCTGAGTGGAGAAGACCTTGCAAGGACTTCTTCCTTAGCCCTTGTTGTGGGAGAGTCAAAAGCTCCTCCCCTTAATATTCCACCATTGAAGGCTCATCTACCTTCCCCTTATAATGATCTAGATTGGGAAGCAGATGACCTCTTGGTTGATGAGTGTTAGGGGGAGGCCTCTTCTTTATATTTATATTATGGGTATGTGCAGGATCATGATGGGCCAAAAAGTGGCGATATGTAAGCCATATGATGGCCCATGTGGCTGATGACCTTTTTTTTACCCAAAATTAATGAAACGAAAAGGGTTTTTAGAGGAGATTCTCAGCTTTCCACCGATATAAATTATGCTTTACTTTGAATTTAATAAATAATTATTATTCATTTTCTATTAGAATTACGAATAAAGTCCTAATTGATAGGTTGATTGAAAAACATCTATAACTACCAAATGGTATCATATTTTTTGAATTTGAAACATGTATCACATTCTATGATTTGTATACTATAGGATTAAAAAAGATAAAATTGAATTTCATGAATTTTTGACTAAGTTAAGGTGGTTAGACAGACGAGCTTTTATATTTTTTAAATATTGTCATAAATAAATCATAATTAATTATTTACATGGAAAAAAATTATAAAAAAATATGCATCACATCGGGACATGAGTCCTCTACTTATATATAAAATAATATAAAAAAATATTATCATTTTATTGTGGTTAGGGTGGTCAAACAAACACCTACTTCTTATTTTTACCCTGAAATTTAAATACTACTGCATTGAAATTTCAAATTTTCACCAAATATATATATATTTTTTAAATAAAGGTCTAGTAGTTTAGAAACTACATTCAATTTCCTATAGATTCTATTTTTACATTTTTTTGAAATAATATAGGTAACTTATTCAAATTTTTACGTCAAGTTCTCTAACTTTGATTTTTTGTCTTTTTATTGCCACTTAAGGGCCTGTTTTTTCCATGATGATCCTGCATAGACCCTTATGTGTGTGTGTGTTGTGATGTGTTCCCCCATGCTTATTTTATGTGTTCCTAGATGACCCTTTCCACCTCATTGGTGCTTAGATACAAGAGTGATTTTGTGTTGTAAGCCTTCTTCTATTTGTATCATCATTCTTCCTATTTTATGTGCTTTGACCTTTGATAAATTGGGGATGATGCAAAGCGTTGGGGGCATTTAGGATTCCCTTCCATGTTGACCCATTTTTTTATTTTTACTTTATCTTCTCATGCATTCCTCACATGGTCTTATATAGTAGGGGGTTGATGACAATTTTTTTATATACTATTATTATACTTATACATATATTTATGAGCAATTGTAACCTCAAAATATCAGATCACCCCTATGTCTCTTGTTTGATGTCTTGCTTTTTCTCTTTCACTCTTTTCTTATCTTTCTCTCTTCTTTGCTTGAGTTATCCCTTGCATGTGTAAAAACGTCACTTCCACAATACTTTTATTTTTTTTAAACGCATTCGTTGCCAACGAACCTTTTCTCAAAAATCCTTGCAACATTTTTTCAAAAAATTGCATTCTCGACTTGGACCCTAACAGAACACACATTTCCTTCATCATGGGTTTGCAAAGAAAGAACTTGAGATATTCTCTTGGATGGGATCAGATTTTCCTGCGGGAGAAGCCTCAACCTACCCCTCGTGAGAGGGAATTTTATTCCTTTTGAATTCCTTGATGAAGTGAACATCTTTCGAAAGGATTCCTTGATGATGAATCAATTTGAGAAAAAAATGACTCTTTCACACTTTCAAACAGCACGTCCCTTGAGTGGACCCCTTTTCTTTTGAATGGTTACCAAAGGACCCCTTTGAAAGCCTTCCAATTTTTTGATGATCTGTGTGGTTGTCTGCTTGTTTGCCTACATGGTTGCTTTGTTTTCTGACATGTTCTATCGACAGATTAACATGTCACTTTGTGGGTGCGCCTGTAAAGCCATTTTCCAGTTTGACTCTATGGAGTCCCTGTTCATTGGGTTTCCCTCATGAGAGAGAACTTGGGGGATGCCTCCTTGTGGGTCTCTAAGCCTATAAGGTGCTTACTTCATTGGGTTTCCCTCATGAGAGAGAACTTGGCGGATGCCTCCTTGTAGGTTTGTGGGCCTATAAGGTGCTTACTTGTCAGGGATTCCTTCATGAGAGAGAACTTGGGGGTTGCCTCCTTGTAGGTTTGTGGGCCTGTGAGATGATTTCGTCCTAGAGGATTTGTCCATCGTTGGTTTGAGGGCCTTCAGTGTACTTTGTACAACTTCATAGTTCTGTAGAGCTATGGATTCCTTTTGTTCAAAAATTCTCAAGGAGAGTACCTGTGGATTCCTTTGCCTACCCTACACTTTTGATTTTTCCAGATCATAGTCTTCTTCCTCAACGATTCAAGTATACATTTCTAATCCTTCTACCTCTTCAATCTACTTTATCGAGAGCTCATCAATATTTGTGCTCGCTAAAGTGGGGGCAAACTATATAGGAGCGAATTTGCACCCCTTAGGAAAATTCCCCTTTCACATACCCTCACCTTAGAAAATAAAATCCGAAGGTGAAATTCCATGTCACCCACCTACCTTCCATCCACTTGGCATCTGTTTTTTGTGTCGATGAGAGAATATTTGTTAGGGAGATACATGTAGTGCGCAAATGCCCACGTAGTGCATTGCCATCCTTGAAGGATTCCTACATCTAAAGCTAACAGAGGCATTACACACTCGATTGGGCCCAAATTTTAACATCCCTCTTCGACCAACCGACTTGGAAATGGTAGATTCTTCCTCACTCTTCCTTCAAATTCATCCATTCTCACTTCATTTTGATCTCTAGACATTCATAAGTTCATCTCTTCACATTCTCAAGCACATTCTCCAGCATTCTAGGATTTCATTGTGATCATTGTAGTAACAACAACACTCCATCAACTCCACATTGCAAGTGTGATTCCATCATAGACGCTGCAAGCTTGGAGTCTTACAGGACCTCCCTTCACCACGGTTGTGGCGGTGGTGACTTTTCCAAGTTTGTAGCTTGTTTTCTCCTTCCATTGGCTAGTGAGATTTTGGGTGGAGGTAGTAACACTTCCCTCCTCTCCTTTGTGATTTTATAGGGTAGCATAATATTGTTTGTAGTGTTCTTTACTTCCTTTTCATTCCTTTATCGCATATTATACTCCGTTCCTTTTTGGTTGTCCATGGAGGTGGAAACACCAAAATGGAGGTTTGACTAAGGTAGACCCCTATATTGCCCCAACAATTTTCCCTCTTGCTTGTGTGTAGGTGGAAATTCATTTGGAGCTAGCTGGTGAATTGGCGCTTGTGTGAGATCATTTTCATAACCCTAGCTCTTGTTTATTTTCTTTATCATATTCGTCTCTACTTTTTGTAAGTTTCCTCATTCTGTTTTTCCTGTCAACATCAACTACCTAGATTAATAGTATGTTTTAGGAAGTCCCTGCTATACTTTCTATTTTTTGGTCGTATGAAAATCAACGCATTAGAGAGACATTAGTGCACCATGCTATCATCCCAAAACTTTTTTATCATTCTTGGACAAAGAGCTATCTGAGGTGTAGTATTGACTCCAAAAATCAGCTCGCCTAGCTCAAACCTAAAACTCATGTATGTAGAGGGGAAAAAGCATGCCATAGTTCTCTCCACTCTTAATCCTTATCCCAACACATCTTTTAGAGTGAGGTAAGTTAGGGAAGCCCTCCACTCTTGACTCTACATGACCTGGAGCCTTGACGTGGTTGGTCCCCTTCTCTTATATATATATATATATATATATATATATATATATGTACATATATATATGTATATGTATGTATATATATGTATGTGTTTATATAGCTATGTATGTATGTATGTATATGTATATGTATGTACCTATATACATGTGTTTGTGTGTATGTATGTATATATATGTGTGTGTGTGTGTATATATTTATATGTATACATATATATGTATGTATATATATGTACATATATGAGTAAAGGTATGTAGCTACTATTTATGCATGCCTGCATGAAGCAAATACTGAACAATATTAGCCTTTGAAACAAACAAACTATATAGAAGTCAGTTTCAGAATTTTTTAGATGAAATTGCTACACAATGTAGTCGATAATCACATGTCAAATACACGTGTGAGTTGAGGCCCCATTTATTTAGAAGCATGGCACAGTGTGTGTTGTAGAAGTCTTTTATTTTGTAGGGGTCTATGCCAGATGTTTACTATTTGGAATTTTTCCTTTGTTGAAGATAAGGATCTACTGCTGCAACAATGTGAAAAGGTATGTTATGAACCAATTTGTGCATTTATGGATTCTATGACATCAAATGTGAAAAGAAGATAACATAATATTTTTTGTAAAATGATTGTTCTAATAGCTTTAACAACTACATGCACGCTAAGTATGTAGGATGTTTAATTTCAAAACTCTCAAATCAATTATATGTTCTTGAAGATTAGATTTTTCTAGAGTGTCATTTCTTTCATAGGTTTTTGAAATTGTGCTAAACATTTATTTTTTCAATATGTAATGCATGATATTTACATATTCTAATATAGTTTATCTTTGGTTTATGTTTTATTTTTCTTCTAGTCTTGGTGTTGCACCAATCACACTACCATAATTTGTTTCATCATTCATATGTTTTCCATCAGTCCACGTTCACATGACTCATAATCATCATAGTCTCTTACATCATCATGCATAATACTAAGTTCTACAACAACATGAAGTTATTATGATAACATGTCTTACTTATCTATTCTATTTTGTATCTCGCCATTATCCATGATCAATATGTATATGTATATATATGTATATATATGTATTATATATGCATATATATGTAATTGTGTATGTATATGTATATATATGTAATTCTATATATATATGCATATGTATATTTATATGTAATTGTATATGTTTATTTATATATATGTATACGTATATATACATATGTAATCATATATGTATATGTATATGTGTATATGTATATGCATATGTACATTTATATGTATATATATATAATTGTATATCTATATATATTGTTTCCGAGATTATTTTATTAAAAGGCAATTTTGGCATTTTCTTTGCAATTTTTCCATTGGCTATTGCCATTTTCCTCATGGGCTTTTTTTTTTTATCAACTTAATTTTTCGAATTATTTTAATGAATTCCTAATGTTTTGTTGCTATCAAAAATATTTCATGACTTTGTAATGTTCTTTGATATAACATTGTTTCTTTGCGCCCAATGTTTCTATTGACGTGTGGCGTTTTAGTGAGGACATTGTACATTTACTAATAGCACATTTTCATTTATTGCGAATAGATTGAAGTGCAACCATCATTAATGGCTTATGGTGTGAAGTTTTTAGTCTGTCGAATAAAGGATTATTTTTCTTTGTATATGTATATGTGTATATATATATGCATATGTAATTGTATATGTATATGTATATATATGTTATTGTATATGAATATGTATATATATACACATGTAATTATGTCTATATATATGTACATGTAATTGTATATGTATATATAATAAAGTTGTTGTTTCAGGGAAACGCTACCTAGAGAGAAATGTGGAGAAAGAGAGGGCTAGTGTGGCACAATGTAGAGAATGATGTTGGAAAAAAAGAATGAAGTATGCTTGAATAAGTTGTTTGTAATACCCCTCCGTTTTGATTTTTGTTCAAGTTGCTTTATGCTATGTTTGGTTGCAATTACTTTGATACTAGATACATTTTGTTATGATGTTTTGATCATTACTATTGAGCGACAACATTATTGTGAGATGTAGTCATCTGATTATTGTTTCACATGTATTATGGATTAATGATGTTGTAGAGTTAACATGAGATGTTATTATGAGATTATTGGAATTATGATGGAAGTGTCAATTTCGATGAGTGTATTGGTGAAGAGGACGAGTTCACATCACTCGCTTGCGAGCGCCCTGCGAATCCGTAATTCCTTCTTCACGGTGTGTATTATATGCTGGATATATTGTATGATGTTGTTTACTTGGTTGCAGGATTGCAGGTACATGACATCGACTCCACCTGGTTTCATAGGTTTGAGCGTGTCGATCCAACGGTTAAGTTGAACGGGAGATAGTAGCTAGGTAACATGTGTCAAGTTTACACCCTAGCCTTAGTGTCGTCATCGTGTGTGTGTGTCGAGTCATTGTCTGTTTTGCTTTGATGTTATTTAATTCTGAAGCATTCTTGAGTTGGAAATAGATATTTAGAATAATTGCATTTAAATCATGTTGATGGTTATTTAATTTAAATAATGCAATGTGGATAAAAGTTTATACTTAAATTAATTAATTATATTTAGTTTATTTAATTAATTAAATTTGATCCAAGGGGTTGAATTTAGTTATTAAATAATTAAATTAATTAATTAAACGTGATGCAAGAGAATGAAAGGAAATAAAAGAATTAGAATTAATTTTGGAATTTAATTCCAACGTGTGAGAATTAAATTAGAAATTGTAATTAAATGTTTATTTGGGAAATTGGTTGCAACTTTGGAAATTAATTTATTATTTGAAATTTCATTTTAAATTGAAAGTGGGTTTTTGAAAAGTGAAATTGAAATGGAAATTAAAATTGAAATTGAAAGTGAAATTGAAATTGGAAATTGAAATTGAAATTGAAATTGAAATATCTAATTTGCATGTAATGTGAATTAGGGTTGTAAATATTGAAATTGAAATATCTAATTTGCATGTAATGTGAATTAGGGTTGAATTAGGTATTTTCGATTTATAAGGATATATGTTTTAATTTTAGGGTAGAAAAATCTTTAGGAAAATTCATTTTTACAGCAGGGAAGAAATTTTGGAAAATTTGCACAAGGGTTTGAAGAAAGTATGATTGTAGAATTGATTGAAGGAAAGAGTGTTTGCATTTGTTGGATTTTGGATTGGATTCATTGGAGGATTGAAGAAAATTCAGGAAATCTTTGGAGAAGGCTTGCATCAAAAATTCATCTCTTCCTGTAGCTTCTTGTACCAGGTTTTCCTCTTTGTGTTTTATTGTTCTTGATTGTTTTCTTTAAAATAGTAGTGATTAAAGATTTACTTGTTAAATCTGTTTTAGAAAATAAATTTGATCTTAGAAGAAAAGTATTAAACAAATTTACAGCCTTTGCTTGTGAAAATTCTTGAGTGAAAATTGTGAAAACCTTAGTTGAATTTAAATTATTTGGAGAAATTGATTTTATTGTTATTGAAATCAAACATAGAGATTGAACAATGCATTTAGAATGTTTTTAGAAAATGAAACCCTTTGTTATTATTAAAAAATCGGATTTTAAAATCTACAGTATAGTTATATTTTCATGGTAAAATAGTCTGGTTGCGCCACCTATAACTTCACTTTCACAAACTGGGTTTTCAAGAAATTTAAAAAATTTTTGCATTTTGAAGTTTTCTAACCCCTGTCCAAAAATGAGAAATACCCAGATCGCACTTTTTGAGTTATGCTTCAAACATGAGACTGCTATTAAATTATTTTCCCATGGCTGCTTTGAAAATAAAATAATATTAAATTGATATTTATAAATATTAATATTTTATGTATTGTTATTATAATATTAAAATATTATTTAATAATATTTTATATTATAATTTATAATACTAAAGTATTATATTTATTTATATTATTTTAAATAAAATTTGTATATTAGATTAGTGGAATTAAAATTATAAACATATGGGGAAATTATTGTTTATTTTAAATGGCATATTAAAGTTTAATTGAAGGAGTTAAATATTTGATTTAAAAAAATGCATAATTTAAAATTGAATTAGGGAATTTAAATCCATATGTAAAAGGTCCAATTATTAATTTGATTTAATTGGAAAAATATATTTATATTTTGAAATATTGATGATAAAGGATATTTTATTTTGAATTAATCAATTTGATATTCCGCAAAGGATAGAAGATATATTAATGATTAAATATATTTAAATATATTAATTTATATTTAATATATATATAGTGAAGGTATATATCCATTTGAGAGAATAAATAATATTTCATCTTATTTTATTCTGTTGTTTGCAAATTGAGTATTATTAGTGTTCTAAAAGAAATGATTAGTATGCGTAGAAAATGAATAGAGAAAGATATTTTTTTTAATAGAAGTAATTACTTGATTTAAAAGGAAACATTTATTTTGTTAATATGATTGAAGAAAATATATTGAAATGTATATATATATATATCCATGAGTATTTTCAATCAGTATTTACCTTGTTTTATTTAAGTGCGTGTAATTTAGCTTTGCATGAAGAGTTTAAAAGATAAGTTTTGAATGTATGGTCAAAATTGATAAAGAGAAAGATATTTAAATATATTGAATAATTATAGAAATATTTATATTTAAATGTTTGTTTTAATTAATGAGATGTAATTAGAAACAATATGAATGCGTGGCCAAATAGACAAGCCAAAATATATTTTTATACATTGAAGAAATTGCATGTTTTTAAATGGATAGTTGATGAGACATGGACTCCGGATAGAAAATTGGAAAAGATTGGTTGCAATAGTGTTAGGTTGCATTAGAAGTAAATTTAGGAACTATCTCTATTGAAAAAGGCAAAGAGTTATTAGGTTTTATTTCCATAGAACAAATTAATTGTTGTGATTGGAATATTAAAGAATCTATATAATTGAGTTTATTAATATATATGTTTGGTGTATATATATAATATGGAGTATGTAAAATATGTTAAGGGTAAATTCATTATCGTATTTCATTTTTATAAGATGTATGCAATGTATTATTGAATAGAGATTTAAAAATGGATGGATTAGTGTATATGGAAAATGGACAGAGAAACAATATGTTATTACATTAAAGTGATTGAATGTGTTAAATAGAAAATTGAATGAGATGTAAGATTTGGTTAGGAAATGGAAAAAGTTTACTTGCATGGATTTGTGTCGATTTAAAAGTAAATTAAGAAGTTGTTTTATTGATGAGGCAATCAATTATGTTATTTATTAATTTCTATTTAGATTAATTGAATCATTGTGATTGGATTATGAAAGAGATATGGATTTAGTATATCCAAAAGTAGTATCTTCCTCATGCTTATCTTAAAGGATTTAATTATTTGTATTCAGTAAAGGGAAGTAAGTTTAATTGTTTTAGATTTCCAATAATGAAAAGGGAAATAGGGGTTATGATTATTTTAGATGATCTACTTATCATGTCTTTGACTTTGTCAACACTACCTATTGAATGAGTATGGATTTAGGAAATCCAAATATTAGATTTGATTGATGACTTGAATGCTTTTGTTGCTATATCGTCAAGTTGCATTGTTGGTTTTGGGATTTAGTGTTAGTCCTAAATTATAAGTCTTCCAGAAGA
This sequence comes from Sequoiadendron giganteum, assembly GCA_007115665.2. NCBI lineage: Eukaryota > Viridiplantae > Streptophyta > Pinopsida > Cupressales > Cupressaceae > Sequoiadendron > Sequoiadendron giganteum. The sequence goes on along the minus strand of CM021105.1, from coordinate 619,785,439 downwards.
ACTTAGAGGATAAGGGTTATTGAATCTTTATGCCATCCAGTTGTTTTCCCTTGGGTAGTGCATGGCGTCTTTTCAGTTTTACCCGGTTTTCATGAACGGGGATGTTTGCACCTCCTTGGTTTAGGAGCGGATTATGGGATCCATGTCTCCTTGTATGGAGTGACCTTGTTATGTGGTTTCATCTTGTTGCCTCCTATGAAAGGAGTGGACTATGTGTTGTTGCCTCCAAGATGTTTGGAGTGGGATCTTTTGTTACCTCCTATGAAAGGAGTGGACTATGTGATTGTTGCCTCCAAGATGTATGGAGTGAGTTCTATTATTTGTATCCTCCTTGTGTTGGAGTGGATTATGATGCCTAGTTGGTATGCACTTGTGGTTCCCTTGGTGGATTGTTTGGATGTGTGTTGTCGAATAGAAGAGTGGCTTCTGTTAGGCGCCAGAGCCCAAAGAGGTAAACTGGATAACCTTCAGGAGTGATTTAAATCAAGTGATAATTAAAATAATGTACTTAGAAGATTAGGACTAACTTCTCACATTAATCAAGATAATTTTACCTCACTCATAGACACAAGGGCTTGTTTAGACTTGGGATGAGTGAGAAGGCCTGGAATGGCAAGATCAACTGTCTTGCTCTTGCGAGAGGTAGTTGATTCCGCATGAGTGAGTATGAGTGCCGGGATTCGGTTGAGGCCACCAGGATTACTTGTGCCGGAGCCTATGAAGAATGCCAAGAGGAGATCTCATGACAAACCTTGCGATGACACTCTATCTATGACAACTGTTGTTAATTGTTTTATGTGTATGGTTCTGTGAGCATACTTGATTATTATTATGTCTGGAAGCAATATGACCTATGTCAGTGATGTTGGAGTTGTACTTGTATTGTACTTGATGTGTACATGTATTGTATTTGATTTGTACTTGTATTGTACTAGATTTGTACGTGCATTGTATTGGATTCGTACTTGCATGGTGAATGAGTTGTATTTGATTCGTACTTGTATAGTGAATGAGTTGTACTTGTTAATTCATTTGGTTGGTTATAACAGTATGAGTCAGTATGAGTTTGCCTTTGGTTAGAGGTAGTAGATCCTTGTCCATGTTACTTTGTTACTATCTCCTAGCATGGGGGGTGGGCCTTCGGGTACCACATTGGTAGGGTGGAACATGCACCAAAACCGTTGGGTCCCCATCGATCTTCAGTACTTGGTGGCGAGACATCCAGATGGACAGCTCGCGGTTCTTGTTGTATTATCTTGTATTGTAATATTTTAACTTGTATAAGTTATTTTATCCCTCTTATGTTTATGAGGTGGAATTTTGTAATTGTAATCTTTTGTACTATTGCCTCATTCTGGGAATGAGTGATGTAACTATTGGTTTAAGATAATGTTTATGAGATTGTATCTTGGTTGATTATCTTATTATGTTATGTGGTATTCTTATGATGTATGATGTTTATATCATAAAGTTCATAAGGCTATGGTTATATGTAATATGTATGTGTGGGTTTAAGTAATCCTAACCTTGTAGCCTTAGAGGTTGTTATTAATTAGTAAGTGAATGTATAAATGCACTTTATAAAAAAAAAATTGGTTCGCTTATGATGTTAATTGCAACTTCCTTTAAGGTTACTTGGCAGGGCATTACATTGTTCACCAAACAAAAATCAGAAATTCAAATATGGATTTGTGTTTGGGTTCCACTCATTCAATCTAGTGTATTGTAGAAGAGAAAAGTGTTGCTGAGTAAGCAATAGATTTATATAACTATATTTTTTCCCCAACCTAAATGACAACTTTAGAGCAGAAATTTTTCAAAAAAAAAGTATTAACAGTTAAAGATATTGATAAAAAACCTAACTATTATTTCCTCTTGTGGTTGAATAGCTTGATAAATTTTCCTCCAAGTAAATTGCAATGTCATTTCCTTTTAAGCCTTAACACTTCTAATTAATGCATTGTAGCATATGTTTTTAACCTTATCTTTGAGCCAGTTTTGTAGTGGATCACAGATAAAGAAACTAGAATTGTACAAGCATTTGCATCTGTCACAATGTCCACTAGTGGGGAAGTAGAGGTAAGCATTGGAAATTTCAACTAATATGCGAGTAACATTTTTATTGTTTCATGTTATATATTAATTTTCAAATGTTCCATGAATTGTATGAAGTATGAAGATTAAGATTAAATTTAAAATGAACAATGTATTATCTTTTTCCCATTTTTTCTCATTCACTCTTCTTATGCTTATTACAATATCATGAATGTAGTATTAAAAACCTAAAATTTATCTAATGAATCTTTCCATGTTTTCCAATGCATGGATTCAATTTTAGATTATAATTTATATTTATTTGGGATCATATTTTGTGATTATAATACAATTCATACTTATTATGTGTTATGGACATATGTTTCTTGGATGTCATCTAATGAAGTTGATGCAATCTATGTGAAGCGCAGTAGACATTCTTTCAAGTTTTATTTTAATGTTTCATAGGTGTTGACAAATAATGACGGATGCAAGAGACAATGTGTTACCTCATTTGGCAATTTTTGTTGCTTTTGGACTTATGGTTATGACACTGCTATATACTATGGAACATGTTTATCCTACTTACATGGATCTAGCAGTTGTTGTTGCTTCCTCAAGCATTGGAAAACTCTATCTCAAATAGGTACCTAAAATCACAAGCACTAAAGTCCTATTTGGTTAAAGTGTTTTTTAATTTTTCCAACTACATCTTTTGATTGTATTGTAGCAGTAAGCTAGTGATTTTATTATGAATGCACCTATCAATATTAATACTAAATAAAATCTATGTAAAGATGCATTCCAATTTCCAATCGGACATGTTAACTACTATCAACAATGCGGCCTTCTCACCACATATATTCATAGTAAAAATATTTCTAAAGTAGCAAGAAATTAGAATTGGATGAAATTTTCTCATTTCTTCATCCCAACAATAACTTGCAAATTGGAAAATAGAAAATAATGGCCAAAATATCTTATGCCAGTGAGAAAATTGCAAAAAAAAAACACCTAAGATTCCATTTTAACAATGAAAATAGACATCTTCACCAAAAGTGTTATGAAGACATTACGAATTGATGAAATGATTTTATGCAGAGACATCTTGCAGAGAAAAGATTAGTTCCATTGTTAATCGTAGTAACTAGAGAAGTGAAAATAAATGACTTATGGTGGTAAGTCTTTAACTCAATAATAGAGACTAACCCATAAAAGCACTCAAAGAGAGGAAAGAGTAGAAATTAACCCATAAAATGCAGAGAACAAGTCTAAACAATAGACAGTAACCCATGTAAAATATAGAGAACAAGTCTGAACAATAGATAGTAACCCATAAAATGCAGAGTTGTAAAAACTATAAAACGACACTATAAAAGATATAGGAATTTAAAAACACCTCATTTTTTTATTCCAATACAATAGGCATAAACTCTCTCAATAGACATAGATTTAACCTTTTCAATCAGTTTTTTACATTTTTGTTATGGTTTAGTCTCTGTTATTCCTTATTGATGAGTGTTTATATGGGTTAATCTCTTTTTTTGCAATTTCCTTATTGGATTTTGATATTTTCGTTAGGGTTTTATATTTCTTCAATCCAAATAAATTTTATGTTCATGAAACAGTGATAGAAATTGAAAGATGTCTATCTGTTCAAGAGATGTTTGATGTGTTGTGGATGTTTTCATGCATGTATTCAGAGAAAATAAATAAATAATGAAAATAATCCTTTACTCAACATACTTAAAACTTCACACCATAATCCATTAATGGCGTGTACACTTCAGTCTATTCACAATAAATGAAAATGTGCAAATAGTAAATGCACAATGTCCACATTAAAAGGCCACACGTCAAGAGAAACTATGGGAGCGAAGACACAACTATATCAAACAACATTACAAAGTCATGAAATATTTCAAATTAAATAAAAAACATTAGGAATTTGTTAAATTAATTAGAATAATTAAATTTTAAAAAACACAAAACTCCCAAGAAAATTATGATAGCTAATGAAAAAATTGCAAAGAAACGCCCAAAATTTCCTTTTAATAAAATAATCTTGGAAATATTAGCAGACTTGAAATAAAATATTGTTCACACATCTCTCGAGGAAGCAACTAATAGGCATGAGCATGGTGAAAACATTAAAAACATTGGCATTGTGAATCAATATTTTTCACCAGATCTTCACTTTCCTATAACTATAGAAGCTAAACGATTAAGAATTTGAAGATGAAGTAAACTAGTGATTTGTGAGATTTTTTGTGTAGATTCTAATTATTTTATTTTTTTTAAATTAAAAAATTAATTATGAACCCTTTTATGTAATTTTTATTAACTATTTTTTTTACTAAACAACGTTTTCAAAAAGTGATGTTTACTTTCAGCTGCATAACTTTTTTTCTAGAAAGGAGACAATTCTAATTTTTTAAATACATATTTCTCACACCAATATCTAAGGAATGGATATTGTTTTATAATTTTTTGTTGCATACATATTTTTTAATTAGTTTTCTAAGTCAGAGTAATTATAATTTGGATATATTATACTTTCAATTGCATAACTTCTTTTGTATGCATTTGAATTAACTCATTTTTTGTTTTGTTGGAATAAGGACATCAATAGTTAGTGGACATGTATTTTTTAGAGAAAAAATTCTCTCTTTTGTGTGTGAAACAAAAACCTCAATGTTCATTGAAAAAACTACATTCACAAGAAATACAAATTAAATATAACAATAAAATTAAATATATTTAAAATTATACTTATTTGAAAGCTTATAATAAGGACTACATGCTTACAAAAGATAAATTTTAAATGAATTCATTTCATCCCCCAAAAGGTAAATCAAAAGTGGATTTTCTTAGCATTTTGATAAGTGTAGAGGAGACTCCATTATAGGTATGGTTTAAAACTAGTGGGTTTCTATCCAAGGGGGTTTGATTTAAGTGGGTTTGATCAAACCATATTCAATTAAAATCTTTTCAATGGAACACTTTTAAGGCTTAAATCATTATATTTTCTAGAAATATATGATTTCAGCAAAAATCGGGATGTCCTAGAAAGTGTAACCCATTATTGTGGCAACACATGACTACCACTCCCACCAAATGCATGAGTGTCTCATTGCTCTGTAGCAAATTATGAGAGGCTTATTTATTGCTAATGTTTTATTTCTATACACGTTCCTTCACTGCAAATGTTTGTGTGCATAGGTGGTGTTGTCCATAGTATTTCATACCCCTTGTCTAAAACTTATGCTAATGTCGAGTGTTGGAAACTGGAATGCATTGTTGTATAGATTTTCTATTGATTATTAAGATTTATAGGTGCTTTGTTATTCTCAAGTAGTGGTTCTTACTAGGATCATCTATTGCATACATGAATACATAGGAGATAAATTTTATGAGGTGTTGTTTTCTAAATTTACAAGTTCATCTATTTTTTATTTAAATTTTATATAATCACAGGGTATGTGTAGGATCATCATGGAAAAAACGGGCCCTTAAGTGGCGATGAAAATTCAAAAAAATCAGAGTTAGGAAACTTGACATAAAATTTTGAAAAAGCTATCTATATTATTTCAAAAATATGTAAGCATAGAAAATGTAGCAAATTGAATGTAGTTTCTAAACTACTAGGTTCATTTAAAAAGAAAAAAAATCTATTTGGTGAAAATTTGAAATTTTAATGCAATAGTACTTAAATTTCAAGGAAAAATAAGAAGTGGGTGTCTATTTGAACACCTTAACCACAAGAAAATGATAATATTTTTAAATAATATTTTAGATATAAGTAGAGGACTCATGTCTCGATGTGATGCATATTTTTTTGTAATATTTTTCCAAGTAAATAATTAATTATGATTTTTTTATTACAATTTTTTTTAAAAAAAAAAAAATTGTATGTTTGACCACCTTAACTTGGTCAAAACTTCATGAAATTTAATTTCTTTTTTTTAATCATATAGTATGTGAAGCATAGAATGTGACACATATTTCAGATTCAAAAAATGTGATATCGTTTGAAAGCTATAGATGTTTTTCAATCAGCCTATCAATCAAGACTTTAGTCGTAATTCAAATAGAAAATTAATAATAATTATTTATTAAATTAAAAGTAAAGCATAATTTATATTGGTGGAAATATGAGAATCTCCTTTAAAAACCCTTTTTGTTTCATCAATTTTGGGTTAAAAATAATTGTCAACCACATGGGCCATCATATCACTTACATATCATCACTTTTTGGCCTATCATGATCCTGCACATACCCCACAACCTATTATTTGTGCAAGAAAATTATTCTGACTAAATATAAAAATCTTAATAGATTACATTTATAAGCATTAGAATTTTAAATTCATAACCAGTGTATTTCTTTGTGCTTTATCCATTATTCTTATCTTCTCTTTATATATTATTACAATGTCATTCATCAAAGATATCTTGTAATACCCCTTTGTTTTGCTCTGTGGTGCGAACAATGTTGTTCTCCTTTGTTATGTTTTAGTTTTTGTTTGTACCTTGACTGTGTACTCGATTACTATTTGATCACTATCTATTTTGTCGTGAATGTTATCTTTTGATGTGATGGTATTCTATTATGATGTTATTATGATTTGGCAAGTTTTGAATTAGCATAAGTGGATATTCGAATTAATGATGTTTTATGTTTCTGATTAAATTAATATGTTAGATTTTTCAGTTAGTTATACTATATTGGTGAAGGGGGTAGTATCGCATCACACGCTTGCGAGCGCCCTGCGATTCCATGATTTGCTCTTCACGGTGTGTTTTAATTATGACATATATATGCATGTGGATATACTCTTTGTTCACAAGTTGATAGGTATAGGACATCAACTCCACCTGGTTTCACAGGTTTGAGCGTGTCCATTGCCCAACGATATTCGATTGGGAGATAGTAGCTAGGTTTTCCGTGTTAGTTCGTCACCCTAGGCATAGTGTGTCATCGGCTCTTAGTCGGGTTGAGTTGCTTTGAATATTTTTCCCTCTCTTCGATTATTTAATTGCAAGTTGAAAAGGGTAATTAAATGACTTTATGTATTTAAGTTGTTGATTAATTTGATCTAGGATTATGTTAGTAATGTAATTTAGTTTATTATTAATTTAATTTAATTAATAAACAATCTAATCGTAGATTAAATCTATTTTATTAATTAATTAAATTTATGATGTTGAAATTAGTTAAGTTAGTTATGGATATATTGTTTGAAATTGAAAAATAAGAAAAAGGATTTAAATTTGATTTTGGAAAAGTTTGATTTCAAAAATTGAAAAATGGAGATATTTTGGTTATTTTGTTTTTGAAAATTTATGAGGGTGGTTGCATGGATATTTTGGAAAATTTTCTTTATTATCTAGTTATTTTGAATGAGTTTTTTTCAACAAGTTTGAGGAATTGAAAATAGAGGAGAGGAGGAAATTTTTGCATTTTGTGGGTTTTGGATTGAAGCTGTGAAAATTTGTGGAGCTGAAGTTGGAATCAAGGTAGGAATCTGTACACCATCTGGATCTCCTCACAAACTCAAAATACCAAGTTCATGTCTTTAAAATTAGTTGTTTTTGAAATTTTATTTGTATATGTTGTTGTTGAAGTCATGTTGAAAAGAATTTAAATCTTTTGTATGATTGCAAAACAAACCTAGTTTAATTCTTGTTCTCTCAAAATTGGAAAAACCTCTATTGAAAAGGAATCTCTTCAAGAAATGAAATGATTTCTTGGCTGCAAATTATTGTCTTTGAAACTTATTTGCTCAATTTGATTTGCAAATCTGAAAAGGAGATAATTAAATTTATTCATATATATATATATATGTGTGTGTGTGTGTGTGTGTGTCTGTGTGTCTATGTGTGTGTGTGTATACACATACATATTTTTTATATTTTTGGTTTTGTGGAGGGGTTATGCTCTTGAAATCAATTTTTAAAAATACCCCTGTTTGTGCTCGGATTCCAAAATCAATAGGGGTTTGGACGTTTTTTAAAATAAATAAAAAATCAAATCAAATATTTTGGGGGGGGACTGGGGGCTCACCCCCACCACACCCCCATGGGAGGCGAGTGGGGGGACACAACCCCACCGACGCTGCTGCTAACACAGTCGCCACCACTGGTGGTGGTCGGCTGTGCATAGCACAACCACCGCCACCAGCCCGGGTCAGCTGGTAAGCCGCCGCCTCACCTGTGGTTAGCTGGTAAATCGCCACCCCAACCCTATTTCTTATGCATGTGACCCTAGATGAAAAAATGTGGCCAACTCTTTTGAAATTCATTTTTTTATTAAAAATAAAATTTATGATATATTTTGAATATTTATTATTATATTTTTATAATATTTAAATATTAATATATATATATTAATATTTGATATTTTATTATATAATATTAAATATTAAAATATTAATTAAATGATTAGTTATGAATATTATATCACTTTATTCATATAGTGTAATTGTTAATTTTAATATATGGATTTTATGATGGAATATATACATATGTTAAAATATTGATTTAAGTTTAATTGGGAAAATGAGAATATGGTATTCTTGGACAAATTATTGACTTTATTTTTAAAATAATATATTTTACATGGAATAATATATTTGTTTTATATAATATGGATATTAAGTTATGTTAAATTGTTTTGGAAATAATTATGTCAAGTAGAGGAAATATTTATTTACTTTAAAATGTTATTATCTGAATGGTGGAAATAAATGTTTATTTTATATTTATTAAAATCAATTAGAGTATGTGATATTAGATTTAAATTTCATCCTTGTCCAAAGGAGTTGTTATTCAATTATGTTACATTAAGGCAATAAAGTACTTAATGTTTATTTTATTTTAATTACAAGCAATTAAGGATTAAATATTTGATTTAAATTTATGCTTATGTTTGAAAGAGACAATATTAAATTAGTTTTATTGTGGCAATAATCTATTGAATTTTATTAAAAGAATTGGATTTAGGAAATTTGAAGCAGGTTTAATTCTTGATTAGTTGCTTGTTTAAATATGATTTCTTCTATTATCGCCTTGGGGGAAATTGTTCAGTAGGGGTTAATGAGTCTTCCAGATGAGGTCTTTTAAATATGTGGGTTTTCATGTCATGTAGTCAACCTGTTTTGAATCCCTTGGGTAGTGCATGGTACGTATCAATTATTTACCCAGTTTCCACATACGGGGTGTTATGTTCCCTCTTGGATTAGGAGTGAATTATGTGATTTATGCCTCTTTATAAGGAGTGACTTTGTTATGTTTGTTACATCCAATGGTTGGAGAGGGTTGGAACTTATGTCGCCTCCTGAGAAAGGAGTGGTCGTGTTATCTTGTTTGTTTGCACTTTGGTACCTTTAGTGATTGGATGGTATGTGTGTTGTCAAGTAGAAGAGTGGCTTCTGTTAGGGGCCAGAGCCCATAAGAGGTAAGATTGGGTAACCTTTGGAAGTAGTTTAATCAAGTGATAACTAAAACAATGTACTTAGAAGTTAGGTGGTTCTTCACACTAATCAAGATAAGTTCTAGCCTCACTCATAATCGCAAGTCCTTGTTTAGACTTGGGATGAGTGGGAAGGCATGGAATGGAAAGATCATCTATCTTGTCTTTACGAAAGGTATTTGATCTCACATTAGTAAGTATGAGGGCCGAGGATTGGTTGAGGCCACCAGGATAGCCAGATCCTATGAAGATCCGCAGTGGGTAACTCATGACGAGCTGTGTGATGACACTCTGTCTAGGACAACAGTTGGTATTTGATTCTGTGTATGGTTCTTGTAACCTACTTGATCTTCTTTATATCTAGAAGCAATGTAACCATGTTGAGTTGTACTTGTGTTGTACTAGTGTTGTACTTGTATGGTACATGTGATTGGTTGTGTAAGTTTGGTTTAGTTATGTGTTATCATGTGTCTAGAGGTAGATGGCCTTGGCTAGGATTCCTTGTTACTATCTCCTAGCATGAGGGGTGGGCCTCTAGGTTCCACTTGGTTGGGTTGTGTGCACCTTACTCTGTTGGGATTTCTTCTTGTTCGTGTGGATGATATTTCCAATTGGAGAGTTCGTGTGATCCAGTTTTCATTTCATGCCTTATTTATTTTAGTTAATCTTGTGATTTATTACCCCTCATTTGTTATCGAGGTGGAAAGATGTAATTTGTAACCATGTATATTGGACTTGCCTCATTCGGGCAATGAAAGTTGTAATCATCTTATTTAATGTATGGATAAAAGAAATTGAAAGTTATCTCTTATGCTTTGATGTAAGTTATCTTATTTGTAATGTATGTGTTTAATTTATCAATAAATTAAATGACATGGTTAGATTCATGTATTTTGTTAAGGTTCTATATAACCTTTGTCTTGTAACCTTAGAGGTTGTTGCCATTAGGTAGTGAAATTGCATGTTAATTGTACTTAAACAAAAAAAAATTAGCTTGTTTAAGTAGTTGTTTGCAACTTCCTCTAGGGTTGTGTGGTAGGGTGTTACATATCTTGTGCGTCCACCAACACATATGATACCACACACAAGTTCATTCACTCTTTGAATGAAAGTAGCAATATTCTCATCATTACCCATTTTCAATAGTTCATATTTCCCTTTTAGACTCTACAGCTTAGCCATCTTCACATTAGCATCACCTTCATATAAAGTTTCCAATTTTTTCCAGACCTCATAAGAAGTCTTTAGATCTATAACATTCACCATCTTAGAATCATTCAAAGCAGTCAACAATGCTTCCTTAGCCTTGATATTATATTCAACATCCCTAATCTTAGCAGTAGTAGTAAGACCATTCTGAGGAATAACATACCTATTGCTTGTAATTTTCTAGTAGGATTCACTAATGCATCTTAGATGATACTCCATTTGAGTCTTCCACATAGAATAATTTGTTCCATCAAATGTGGTTACACATAAAAAAAACTTGATCATTTGCATTGAATTACTTGTAATGGATGTTATTTTTCTACATGAATCAAATGTGATAGAGAACAAATCTTTGATAGGATAGAATTCATGATCGCAAAATGGAGCCTCTAGAAATTGACTAGCCTCACAAACTTGGAAACATCTATGATTATCTAGGCATTGATATTGGTCAAAGCTACTCTATTCTGATTAATACTAATCATTCAACAAATTCCATGTTTGAAAGCTTCACTTATGTTTTTAATCATAACAATGAAAACTTTAATTTTGTAAATACAATTTTGTTGCAAAAATCTAGTAAAGCATAGTTTCCATGAACCTTGGAACATTGTTGCTAGTTACATGTTGAGATAGTGAAATTTTCTTGGACATTGCAAAAATCCTGCCCCTTAGGAATTGAGAAAACTAAATTTTCATGCATATTTCATTTTGTGGTTTCACTTTCTGTATACATAGATATAGCATAATATCCTTTTGTTATTGGATGTTGCATATTGTGTTTTGGTTTCTTGCACTAAAAAGATAAAGAATAATACCCTTTTACTTGGAATTTTTTATGTAGTTTACAGATTGATAAACCAAAATATGCTTAGAGATTCCAAGGTTGTGCTATTAGATTTCCACAATCCATAAGAATATCAGTATGCATAAGATTTCCTACTAAGATTCCAAGGTTTCTATTGCATTAAAACATATATGGATGTATGTGTTGACATATATATCTATATATATATATGCATATCTTTGTGTGTACACATATACATGTGTCTATGCTCAAACCATACATGGAATTCAAGAATATAACAAGATGATACCAAAATTGATCAATTTATTTTCTTTTTCTCAATTTATTGGCTATTTCTCAAATTATCTGCTTTCTTTTTTGTAGGGCTTGCAAAACATAAGATTTCTAATTACATGATATCATGACATTTTTTGAATTTTTGTTGGTCAATGTGAGTAATATATTATCATGCTTCTTTATTTTTCACCAGTTTTCAAATATCCAGTACTCTATTCAATAGTCCTAGAACAAGTTCCATTTTTGTTACATGAATTGATATTAAGAATTTGTTCTTGTCTTGTACACTTTTTAGTGCATATTGAACCAAAGGCTATAGCTACAAATTTTGTATTTTGATATTAAGAATTTTTTCTTGCCTTGTAGGCTTTGTCGAACCAGAGACTATAGTTACAAATTTTGCATTGTTGTTGATCACGTTGAGTAATTTATTGTTCAATTCTTCTTTCTATGTATTCATTGTTTCAAGCTTGGCACATTGTTTTATAGTAATTACTGTAGTAAATAGTGTCAATATAATTTTATTTTTTTTCCTTCGACACGAAATCTAGAAACATGGTTACAAATAATCGTCTTAAAAACCAAAAACTGTCACAACAACCAATTGTAGTAGAAACCTACAAACCAAGTGCAAATACACCTTTTACGTCAATCGGTGAAGCTCTGCACTATGCACATTGTTTTCAGATTGACTTATTCAATTACAAAGTTGGTGATTGCTTATTTGACATAGTGCATGTTTTGTTTCATTGTTGTTATATTTTGAAAGAGCTATGCAATGGTATTGTGGATCATTTCTTGGATTACCTTCACAACTATTGCACTATAGCTTTAGAATCCTATGGTACTGATTTACACCCAATATTGCTAATGAAATTGCATAATATACATGACAAAAGCACATAGCTATGACGAATGAGGCTTTCAGCCACATAAGTCAACAATAGAGGTGAAAATGGGCTTTGGGGTGACATATTCTATCTAAAATGGCTAGCATACTAGCTAAACATACCAATATGTATTTGGTCTTTAACATACAAAATAATGTACTTACATTTTAGAAAGAATGCATGTAATCTTGCAATATCAATTCTTTTCCATGATACAATTTCTATTGTTGCCCACTACGAGCCTATGTTTTCATGGATAAATACATACAATTGCATCCAAAACACCCAACTACATTTTCAAACCACATATTGCAACTTGGAAAGCGTTTGGAGAACAATAGAAAATACATTTGATACACTTGGACTTTATAGAGTGGCTTCATTTGCTACTGCATGTGGTGAAAGAATGTTTGCTACTATATATTTTTTTCTTGTCAAACAATTTGATCCAATAACTTTGTGTTTATTTATGGTGCATTCATTGGCCAATGGATTGATAGTTGAAAAAAAATATGTGTTTTCTTGTTTTGATGATTTCAATCAATCTAGCATAGTATGTAACAATCATTTATTGCAAATACGGTCATTGGTTTCCAACATTGGAATGCAATATGCACAAAGTGGCTTTGAAGGACTTAGATTTTGTGCACTATGGTTGTCTCACATGTTTTCTCCAAGAATACACATATGGCAAGCATCTCCATATCATAGGGCCAAAACATACTCTAATTGCATGAATCGGAAGAAAAGTCTAAGCTTAATTTTCTTTCCAAGAAGCTCAAGACATTGTCATTATGAACCTCTTGAATAAAAAGAATGATTGAATCACAACATCCATATCAATGATCTACTTTGTTTACAAGATATGGCAAGCACTTCTGAATCAGAAACAACAAATAATGTAATTATTTTTAATAAAAAACAAATAGCTACAACAATACATACACCAGCTGAAACAAAATCAAAATCACATGAGACAAATTACGCTGCCTAAAAGAGAAAAAAATATGCTTTTGTCCTATCCACTAGCAATCTCACAAGAATAATTCAGTCCTATAACACTACCCCAATGCCAATGTGTCAACAACCATTACATTCTTTAAAAAAAAAATGAGTAGTGCACAAACACATTATGATTTGCATATGCAAAGTAAAATTCAATTATGTGATTGTAGTCAAAATCCAATGTAGAAACAATCATTACATTCTTTGAAAAAAAAAATGTAGAGTGCACAAACTCCTTGTGCTTTACATTCGCCAAAATTGAAACATAGGCCATATGCATATTGTATGGTCCAAAAGACAAACACTACTTGTCGACTAACAAAAGAAAAATGCATATGCATAAAAATAATGCAATCCAAAAATCTATTAACTCATAATTACAAACGATAAACAGAAAACCCACTCAACCATGCTCTCTTTTCGACATTTATCAAAGAAAATGAATAAACATAATAGTTTGGTATTTAATATTTTTGACAACGATGAAATATGTGACTGTTGGTTAATAAACAAATCCATCCACTTTTCCATTCATTCTTGGTGTCATGGACATAAGATTTCCATTCTATTCTACTCTTATTCATGTCATGCACCTTTCATAACTCATATGGCCAATACTTTTTGTGACTATAATTAGGATTGCATGTTATTTATGCACCTCATTTTAGAATAACTGAGGCACATTCATGCTATTAGGGTTTTAGGGTTTAGGATTTAGGCTTATAAGGGTTTACAATTTATGGTTTAGGGTTTAAAACCCTAAACCAAAAACCTTAATCCCTAAACCCTACACTTTAAAACCCTAAACCCTAAAACCTAAACCCTAATCCTTAAAACCCTAAACTCACATGAAGTTCTCGTTATGAATGTGCCTCACTTATTCTGAAATGAAGTGCATAAATAACATGCAATCCTAATTATAGTCATAAAAAGTATTAAGCATATGAATTATGAAAGGTGCACGGCATGAATGAGACTAGAATAGAATGGAAAAATTATGTCCATCACACCAAGAATGATCAGAAAAGTGGCTGGATTTGTTTAGACACCAACAAGCTTCATAGCCTAAGCAAGGATTCTTTAATATCCTTACCTGGTGCACCGCACCAACATTACCTTTTCAGATTTTCTACTTTTAACAACACCACCATAACGCTAACAACATGAAATAAAAGGTAGTCACTATTTCCTTTTCTATGTCGAGTTATGTAGAGAAAACATAACTACAATTTTGAAAAAACCTTATACATATATTTTGTTGTAATTTTTTCAGGAAAAAAAAAATGAAAATGAAATTTAAAAAATTAACACCGGTGAGACAAAAGACAAAATTAGTGTCTTTAGCACATGCACAATAATGTTTTGTTGCTATTGGAAATATTTAATGGCTTTTTAATATTGTTTGATCTAGTCATGTATTTGCACCCACTATTTTTTTCTATGTGTGGCATTCTAATGATGACACCGTGAATATATAGTCACTAATTTTCATCTATTGTGAATAGACTCAAGTACAAGTGTCATTAATGGCTTATGGTCTAATGTTTTGAGTTTGTTGAGAAAAGGATTATTTGGATTGTTTATTCATTTTTCGAGATTGTTTTATGAGAGTGAAATATTTGTCTATTGAAATAGTTTATATCCATCGTATTGAAATAAAAAAGCAGGCATTTGTAAGTTCTTATATCTTTTACATTATGATTTTTGTGTTGTTTATTCACTTGCTTGGATTGTTTGAAGAGACTGAAATTTGTGCCTATTGGCAAGGTTTATGTCTAGCATCTTCGAAACATAATTACAAAATAAAAGACCAATGTCCTTCAAATTTAGAATGGGGGGAAATGAAAAGAAGTTGATTTGGCTTACCAAACTTCTCAAGCGAGATCTGAACCAGCATGAGGTATCCAGATGCATGGAAGTTGCAATAGATACATTTTGTATATTCACAACTCCCATTTCCCCAGTATTGTTGAGCTGACAAGTCCTATGGATTTTCAAAGTCATTTGTTCCATAATATGGCATATTGAGAGGGTTTATATCTATTGTATGGGTAATATGGTCTATTGAGAGAACTAATGCATTTTTCCATGTCTCTCTCTCTATTCAAAGGGTTTATATAGATATCATATTGCAAGCAAAAAATGAGGCATTTCGAAGTACCCATATCTTTTACACTATCATTTTTTTTTGTTTATTCATTTGTTCAGATTGTTTGATAGGGATTAAATTTGTCTCTGTCGACAAGGTATATATCCAACATCTTGCAAGTGAAAAAATAGGGCGTTTGTAAGTTCCTATATCTTTTACAATGTCGTTTTATAGTTTTACACATCTTTGCATCTGTAATATGCCTTGTTCTATTACAAATTATTTTCAACATGAGAAAAGGACAAATTTAATCAATGCCTAATGCTTTACTGCTTTTGGAAATATTTCATGGCTTTCTAATGTTCTTTGATGTAGTCATGTCTTTTCATTCATTCTTACTATTATTTGTAACTTTGCATATGACGTTAATTAATGTACATTGACAACAAAATTATGCTACACCCATTGCTCATTCATCTGATCTTCTAACTTGAACACTCTTCCTATATTAGCCTTGTGGTTTCGTATCTTTCTATTTGCATATTATTCTTAGCATCAGAAAGGAAAAAAATTAATCAACTCCTTATTTTTTGTTGCTATTACAAATATTTCATGGCTTTGTAATGTTCTTTGATATAGTTGTGGCTTTGCATCTAGTTTTTATGTCCATGCATGCTATTTTAACAAGGTCATTGTGCATGTATACTCCCCAATTTTCATTTATTGCAAATAGACTAAAGTTTAGGTGTAATTAATGGCTTATGGTGTGAAGTTTTGGATCTGTTGAGAAAATGAATATTTTCATTGTTTATTCATTTGTTTAGGTTGTTTGACGTGGGTCAAATATGCATCTATTGATCGATTTTATATTCATATTCATCGATTTTATATATATTCTACAGGAAGAAAAAAAAGGACTCATGTGTAAGTTCCTATATCTTTTACACTGTCATTTGTACATTGTGTATGGGTATGTGAAGGATCATGATGGGCCAAAAAGTGGCAATATGTAAGTGATATGATGACCCATGTGGCTGATGACCTTTTTTTTACCCAAAATTGATGAAATGAAAAGGGTTTTTAAAGGAGATTCTCATTTTTCCACCAATATAAATTATTCTTTACTTTGAATTTAATAAATAATTATTATTCATTTTCTATTGGAATTAAGACTAAAGCCCCGATTCATAGGCTGATTGAAAAACATCTATAGCTTTCAAACGATATCGCATTTTTTGAATCCAAAACATGCATCACATTCTATGCTTCACATACTATAGGATTAAAAAAATTAAAAAATGAATTTCTTGAAGTTTTGACCAAGTTAAGGTGGTTAGATATATGAGTTTTTATATTTTTTAAAAGTAGTAATAAAAAATTCATAATTAATTATTTACTTGGAAAAAAATTACCAAAAAATATGCATCACATCAGGACATGGGTCCTCTACTTATATCTAAAATATTATAAAAAAATAATATCATTTTATTGTGGTTAGGGTGGTCAAACAGACACCTACTTCTTATTTTTTCCTTGAAATTTAAGTACTACTGCATTGAAATTTCAAATTTTCACGAAATAGATTTTATTTTTTTAGTATTTTAGAAAGTACATTCAATTTGCTACAAATTCTATTCTTACATATTTTTGAAATAATATAGATAACTTATTCAAATTTTTATGTCAAGTTGCCTAACTCTACTTTTTTTGAGTTTATTGCCACTTAAGGGCCTGCTTTTTCCATGATGACCCTGCACATACCCATATTCACTTTCTCAGATTGTTTTATGAGGGTCAAATCTTTGTGTCTTGATAGATTTTATGCCTATCGTGTTGGAAGAAAAAGGTGAGTCAACTGTAAGTTCAAATTTCTTCTACACTATCATTTTTGCATTGTTTATTCACTTGCTCAGATTGTGTGATGAGTGTCTAGTCTATGTCTACTAAAAGGGTTTATGTTTATCATGTTTGGAATGAGAAATGAGACAATGGTGAATCACTATATCTTTTACAATGTCATTTTATAATTCTTTGCATGCTTGCATTTTATGGGTCAGTTTGCTATGACAAACATTTCACCAATACACTACATCTTTTTTGTAATCATTTTTAGATTAAAAAAATAAATTGCTAAATTTGTTTTCTTTCTATTGAAAATATTTCATGGCTTCCTAATGTTCTCTAATATTGTTGTGTTTTCACACCCACTATTATTGTCCACACATAGAATTCTAATGACAACCTTGTGCATATATAGTTTGTAATTTTCATTTATTGGACCAATAGACTGAAATGCAATTTTCATTAATTGCTTATGGTATAAAGTTTTGACTCTCTTGAACAAAGGATGATTCACGGCCTCTATTCATTTGCTCAGATTGGCTGACAAGGATGAAATCTATGTCTATTGACATAGTCTATCCATCGTATTGAAAACAAAAAAGGAGGCATTTGTAAGTTCCTATATCTTTTACATTGCAATTTTTTTCTTGTTTATTGACTTGCTTGGATTGTTTGATGACGCTCCTAGTGTAACAATGAGAAATTTCTATAGGTTTAGTAATGTAATGTGCAGAACATAAAAACCCAAAGTAGGTAATGGAGTGCAAAGGAATAGATGAACAATCTCATAGATTGTCTTCATCCTCCATGACTAATCTCCATTACACCTTCTTAATTTGCTGAAATAAATTGTTTGCCCTCAAATTTGTGAAGAGCAAGCCAATAGAAGTGACAAGCCCTAAGCAAATATTGAAGGATTTGAATAACCGAAATGCAATACTATGCCCTACTGCAACTAGTAAGCATCTATAATGTCTAAGCTATGTCAAATAAAGTCTAAAATGCTATGCCAAATGAAACTTAACAATGCTAAAAGTATGAAAGTGCAAGATGATAATAATTCCTAAGTGAGATGATAATATGAAAATGCAAGATGATCAAAATGAGACCAAAATTGCTCTTTTATAGAAAAGGCAATTTTATGTGAATGGCCAAGATTGAAAGTTAGTAAATGCCCTAGAATCAATGGACGAGATTCACTAAAGTAACCCACAATTAGGGTTAGGGCAACATTAGGTCAAATTCGAAATGAAGGGTCAAGATTGATCCTTTAGAGAATCAAATCAATGGCTGACAATGCATGTGACAAAAGATTTTGGGCACGAAAAACGAAGTCATTGGGGAATTAAATAATTTATTTAAAATTATTTAAATCAAGAGGGAATGCTGACTTCTCGAATTAAAAACTATTTTAATTCAAAAGTGTGGGGTCATGTGACAGTAAATAATTTAAATTAAATTATTTACAAAAGAAGGGGATTTTAAATAAGACTTATTTTAAATAAATAAATTTATTTAAAATGAGCACAATAAAAGAGGGGGAATTAAATAATAAAATTATTTAATTTATGTGCAAGGACTTATTTTAAATAAATAAGATTTAGAAGAAATTAAATAATAAAAGGTTATTTAATTTAAGTGAGAATTAAATAATAAAGATATTATTTAATTTAGAGGAATGTGACAAAGGGGACCTTTTAAATTGAATAAAATGATTTAATTTAAAGTTTAGAAGAGGACCAAATTAAATAAATGAAATTTATTTAATTTAAAGAGAAGAGGTTAATGAATAATTAGATAATTAAATATAATTATTTAATTATAGTGGAAGGTGGATTAAATAAATAAGAATTTATTTAATTTTAGGAAGAAGAGGACTTAATTAGTGACATAATTAAATAAATAAATAAAGTTATTTATTTAATAATTAGGAAGACATAAAGGGGTAAATAAATTAAGAAATTTATTTAATTATAAGAGGATATTTAGACAATTAGTGATGTATTAGATAAATAAATAAAACTTATTTATTTAATAATCAAGAAGAATAGAAAGGGACATGAATTGGTTAAATAATTAAGAATTATCTAATTAATAATTGGAAGTGAGTTAGGGACATAATTAAAATGTCCTAATTAGGGTTAGAAGAAGAGCCTGTGGGTCTAGGTCATTTTTATGTGTCTACATTTTCCCCTCTTTGTCATAATGCAGCCTGTCGCATTGTGGCAAAGAAAATAAGTCAAACATATGCCCCAGTGCAAAATAGGATGAGGAAGAATGATGAGGAGGGTTGCAATATGCCCCCTCGGGAGGATAGACGAGTTCCAAGAACACGGGTGTGCTCTCGAAATGGATGAGAAGATTAGAAGACGACGGAACAAGAAAGTGTTAGTAAAAAATATAGATAATGATTTGAATGTAATGCCTATATGAGATGCATGTTAGTTCCTAGATCAAATCCTTCAACATTTACCATAGGACTTTAATATTTATTGCTCTTTTCATCATCATTGGGCAGATTATTGTAATGGCCAACAAACACCATGATATGACATAGATCAAGGTGTGCAAGGTCGTACCATCACGTAAGACAAGCAGTCATAGACAAGGATGATCATAACTCATACTAAGAGCACAATTGCCCCAGTCCTTTTGTCATAACCAATTGCAAGCAGAAAAAGACAAGGACAAACCATGAAACGCCGTTGCTTCTCTAAATCCTATTTCCAGGACATCCTTGATAAACTAGCAACATGATTGCCAAAAGAACAAAAATAACGCCACCATCATGATACATCGCTGTTTTTCTAAATCTTGTAGTCAAGACATCGCTGAGAAACTAGTAACATGATGAAAAGGCCAAAGACAAGTGCCAAGTATTTGCCAAGTGTTTTAAGATCAAGGTTGCCAACTATCGAGCGATATCAAATTCAGGAAGGACACATCCTGAATGACGTTGATATTTAGGAGATTAATTCTCGGAGTTAGGAGAATCCATCAAAATGCCAGATGATGAGGACAATGCTTAGGAAGGACACATCCAAAAGCATAAAGACTGACGAAAGTTTCTCTTCAGAAGGACACATCTGAAGAAGCACCCCAAAGTTTTGCCAGGTTCAGTTGTCTTGATAGAATTTGATTACATGTCACTGCTGAATTGATCGGAATTGATGATGAGATAAACTGTTGATTGCTTGCTCGGGATTGATGGAATATTTTGCTTGACTTGAAGAAAACTTGATGTGTGTGAAAATACTGTGCCATGAACCCTAATGGACTGACCTAGTGCGGCCTCGGGGGCTCATCGATTGATGGCCTTGCCTACGTCATGCACTCAGAGACCTCGTAGTTCGACACGACCAATGACGTTGTCCAAAGGACAAGAGTTTGAATCATGATTTTATTTTGACAAACCTAGAAGGACTAACCTAATGTCTCGGGGATTCAAAGATGAATCTTGCCTACGTAGCAAATGCGTAGAGACAACATAGTTCGAACAAATGACAAAGGTTGACTGACTCAACGGACTTGACAATATACTATTGACTTTGACTCTGTTTTTGGGATTTTGACAATGATTTGGATGTTTTTGTATTTTCTCGGGACATTTTTCAATTTTTAGGTCTTTTTTAAGGACTTTATATGATTTTTAGGATTTTGTAAGGACTTTTTCAGATTTTTAAGGTTTTTTCAAGACTTTTTCAAATTTTTATGACTTTTTGATGTTTTATGAAAATTGTGACAAATGCATGTGAATGATGCCGATGCACATGAATCCAAGGACAACCATGATTTTGCTACTAGTCAAGCTGAATACCGATTGACAGGTGATGATGACAATGACAACATTGTTTGACATGGGAAGGACACATCCCGAAACAACGTGAGGATGACAATGATATGACAAGAGGATAAAAGTTTGCAGCAAGGCCAAGGACAAAGTCAAGGAATGTTTTGGATGATGGGCTAGATTTTCCATATTTTTGCATTTGGAATGACTTTGTGAGGATTAGATGGGATGGATGACGAGGGATCTTTAGACCATTGACAAGGGAAACCAAGATGGGTGATAGGTATAAAAGGACAATGGATGGCTTCTATAAAAGATAGGAGACATGAGGACTATTATCATATAGTTGTCAAGGACTCACATGAGGCTATGATGGTAATGAAATGATATGGAATAGGGTATGGTCAAAGGATAGACATGTCAAAAAAATTTCCCAAAGCATGATTTGTGTTTTTGCCCCAGTCTTTGTCAAGATCAAAATAGGTGGGACAATGGACGAAATGACAAGGCTTGGATGGATAGATGGAAAGGTCATAAGAAATTTCATGTGAAGGGAATGGGAGATGAGATGACTTGCCCCCAAGTGTAATGGTCCACATAGATGATTTATTCTACACATGACACATGTTTGCCAGGTTTTCATCATGGTACTTATCCAAAGCGCCTATTTGCTAGGTTTTCACCATTGGACAAAATTTTTCTCTTTACTGATTTCTTTTTTTTTTGGTGTCACCAAGACACCTGTTTGCCAGGTTTTCATCAAGGTGATGATTTTTATGATTTTTCATTTTTTTTATTTTTGCATTTTTTCAGATAGCCTTGATTCTTTAGATGACCACTGACTGTGCTTAAGCCTTTGATGGTGCCGATGTAGAGATTGGTGCCATGACATGCCAATAATGACCTTTCTGAAGTAGTTGCCTTATCAAGATGATAGTGCTTGCATACAGCTGACTGATGTCATTGTGATCCTTGTTGATACTAGAGTTGACCTTATCAAAATACGCACATCGTGATAGAGTTTCACGAGATTCCTTATCATAGAGAGTTGCTACCAAGATGTGACGGATTTGTGACATGGGACGTTTGGACTTTAGGCGAGATGTAGGCTTATGATGGATGATGGTAGATGTGGACGGGTTAGTTGGACATTTGGATGTATTGATTTTTATTCTCCAAACTTTAGGTTTCGGGTTAGGAAGTTGTTTGGAACCAACATTTTTATATGTCTTTCTTGATGGCCATTTTGAAGGAGGTGGACATGTATTATATGTAGGAGTCCTCTTATGTTGTGGCTCCACATTTTGATTGACTTTTGAATTTGGCATCTTTTCTTTGCCTGATTCTTGACTTGATCCATTTTGTTTTGGGATCCATCTTAGCTTCATTTTTCCACTTGAATTTTTGTCTGATTTGATGGCCTTTGACATGTGATTTTGAACTTTGGAGTTGTAATACTTTTGTTGGTTCCAAATGGAAGGTTTATTCATGTTGGAATGACAATGTATGGTGTGGAGGGAAGGGGTGTTGGCAACAATCTTATGACAAGGACTACTCATGACACCCATTTTGATGTTTGTACTTGATAAAGTTGCCCCCAATATTGAGGAGAGACCACTAACATCGTTAGATTTTCTGATTGGGGAGTAGCCAAGACCTTTATGTCTATAATTTGCCTGAACTTGTACTGGTTCAATAATTCCTTGCTCATGTAGGCCTAGTCCTTTTCCTTGATAATGCATGTTCTGACAAATTTTGTTGGCGATGGGATACTTGTTACTTTGGAAGCAAGATGCTAACCCATCCTTATTGTGGAAATTAATGCTTGAAATCTTCTCATCTGTGAGAAAGCCTGCTCTGAAAAAGATAGATGATCCTAATTGATATGATGTTGTAGCTTTACTGACATGTTGGATAGATTTATGATTGTCATCTTTGGTTTGATTTTCTATCATATCAGATTCTGATGATTATTCTGATGCTTCAAAGTTGATGTCAAAACCATCTTCATGGTCATTGTCATAGAGCCCACTAAATTCAGTTATAGCTTGATCATTTGCAAATATGTCCATGCTAGGAGACTCTTGTTCTAGTGGTAGATCATCTATGTGTCCCATGGAGGAAAGTGTCTCATTTTTGGTAGTGTCAATGTTGGAAGCTTGGAGAGGGTCATCTTCAAGTGTGTCATCATGAAGGGAATAAAGGTCAAGGAGTGGATCATTTTGGACTTCTTCAAAAGTAGTGTCTTGATCAAAGATGGGCTCAGTTGGAATGACATGATTGGAAATAGGATCTTGACCAAGGATAGGGTCATCTTGAATGACATAGTTGTGGATGGACTCTTGAGCAAGGATAGGCATATTTGGTATGCCATGATTGTCTAGGACGAATTCTTGGATAGATTTAAAGATAGGGTCATGGGATGGACTACTTTGATCTTGACAAGATGATGATGTTATGATGTCATGCTTTGGATTTTTCGTTTGACATGTATCCTCAAGTTTATGAAATGGGATGGGACTTTGGAGACCATGACTAGATGTGTTTTCATGAAAATATGGAGTGTCTTGGAATGGATTGGGATGTAATGGACTAGGATATGACATGGAGGTTTGGAAAGGGTTAGTGGATGAAGGATTAGAATAGGACATGGATGCATGACAAGGATATGACGTGGATGGAGGATTAGAATATGACATGGATGGAGGATTAGGATATGATGTGAATGAAGGACTAGGATATGATGAAAATGAAGGAATAGGATATGACGTGGATAGTTGGTTTGGATTGATGGATGGTTGATTTCCCTTGTCAAAGTTAGGGTGGGTATGACCAATGGACATTTGTTGTGGCTTAGTGTCATGGATGGTGTTAGGGGACCCTTGATAGTAGATGGATAGAGGACTAGGACTCTTGGATTGTTGGTAAGATGGATAGATGGATGGAGGGCTAGAGGTTGTAAATTTGGACTTGGATTGGAGGTATAGTGTTTTGAATTCCCTAGAAAGTTGTGCTTGACCATTACTAATGAATTGGCATTCAGTTTGACTAGCAAGCATGTCATAGTGACTTGAAGACATGATGGTGGATGAAATGAGACTAAGGCTATCCAAAGTGATAATGCAAAGTGATAAAAGGGAATGCCTTATGTCAAATTATCTTTAGGAAAGGTTTTCTAACCACTCAAATTTTGGCCAATGTCTCAATTTGGATTTTCAAAGGACTAGTTTGAAGGAGAAGATGATAAAATGACAAAGTGAGATTTCCACACTAGACTTATGAGTTGGAAGTAGCTCACCAAAGGACAATGACTAAGGATTGATTTGTTTGACTTGCTCCAAAGACAATTTAATTTTTGATACAATGGTTTGACAAAGAAAGGAAAGTTTTCCTATCCCAAAGTGTACAAAATTGAGGACTTGATTTAACAAATGCAGTTCATGATGGCAAGTGAGTTGCAGAAAGTGATTTGACAAAATTTTAGGCTAATTGCAAAGATTTGTTATAGTTGGCAAAGTTGTTTCAGATTTTGGAAAGTTTGATGTTTATTTGTCTCAAAACAGTTGGCAAATACATGGTGTTGTAAAAATGATGAAAATCAACCACATAGAAGTCATTTTACAAAATCTTATGGCTGCAAGGACAGTAATCTTTTGGATCCCACTAACCGCATATCTTTAGCGAATGAATTCAGAAGCTTGGCCCCACAGGCTCCCCCTTATAGTGCACTCACTTCTCAGGGCAACCAAGCTTCCAACCTCCATGAAACTCCCATGGCAGATTGATCATCTCTACTAAGAACTGCACAGGTGTAGGTGTCATCACAATGACCGTTGTTGTACCAAAGAATAGAAGGAATTTGGCTTGCTAAAACAAAGGATTTAATTCGGGCATCTGTTCGAGTGGTTATACATGGGGCTAAGATTAAGCTCCATTATGGAGGCACTCTAACCTGAAGAGGTTAAGCTCAACAGGGTTTTGGGGAGTACTACTTGGTCCGTATAACATATCTGCACTCGTAATCTTAGGCTTTCCCTTAAGATTCACATTTATATACCGGTCGAAAGTAGATTGGCTAAAAAGCTTCGTTGCCGGTTTGAGTCGCTTTGGGGTGAGTACTTTTTCCCACCAAAGTAGGCCCAATTTTCTAATGTTCAACAAAAGCAAATTAGAATATTCATAGTTCAATCGATCCTTGTTTAAAAACAAGAAGTGAAAACATCAATATCCTAACTCACACTCGCATGGTGTTCATTTTAAGCCCAAATCAAAATGTGTTGAAAAACATAAAAAAAACATGGAGTTCATTTTAACCATTTGTAGTATTTGTCAAAACATGGGGTTCATTTTAACCGTTTGTAGTGTGAGCTAGCTAAAAGTTCATTTTAACCCAATGCTATGAAGATGCAGATTCATTTTAAGCCAATGAGTTGTAATGCAAGTTGTGTTCTTTTTAGCCCAATGAGTATGCATTCATGTTTATTTTAACCCATGAATGTAAAATGCAAGTTTGTCTAAGATTTATAAAATGAACAAGTAAAAATCGTTAGACTCCTTGCCACAAGCTGCAAACAAAAAATTAGTAACCCAAAAAATTTAAGCTACTAAATAGAAAAAGAGTGTTGCCCTAACCCTATTTGACCTAATGCAAGACCAATCCCTAGAGTCAATAATAGTTTCTCTTACACCCAGGATCGCACAAGTGCGCAAGGGGAGAGGATACTTCTATTATTGATCACTAATATTAGAGGGTTAACTAGTCAACATAAATATGATTTTTGGAACTAATTTTTGCATCAAAAGTAAAAACATAGAAAATAAACCCTTTCTAAAATTCAAATAGCTTTCCAGAAATGTAAAGAAATCCAAACAATTCTATGTTTTGCATCCAAAATAATTTTTTTATGAAACATTATAAAAAAAACATTAAAAATTAAAAAAAAGTCTGAAAAATCTGATTTTTTTATTGAAGGTGTCTGACATCATTCCAAACTTGCAAAAAAAAATTTGTGAATAGATCTACAACAGTTTGTGAGATATAAGTCAATCTTTGTAAAACCCTAATTTTTAAAGATCTATTTTTTATGAAATTATTCTACAAGAAAATTAAAAACATAAAACACAGACCCCTATTGAAATTGAGAGAGCTTTTTGAAACTGTAAATAAATCTGAAATATTCACTAATTTTCACTCAAAATTGATTTTTCATGAAAATAACAAAGAAAATTATTAAAACTTCAAAACAGCTCCAAAAAATTTGAATTTTGGACTAGAAGCTCTAAATATTGTCCCCAACCTGCAAAATAAAATTTGTCAGAAAATAAATAGTTGTTTGAGAGATATGGTTGAATCTTTGAAAACTAGGGTTTTATCTCCAAAATGGTGCAAAACCTGCAACAAAAAGGATCCAACTCCAAATATCTTCAAAATTTGTCAAAATATGTCAGGCTCACCAATGTAATAATGATAAATTTCTATAGGTTTAGTAATGTAATATGCAGAACATAAAAACCCAAAGTAGGTAATGGAGTGCAAAGGAATAGATGAACAATCTCATAGATTGTCTTCATCCTCCATGACTAACCTCCATTACACCTTCTTAATTTGCTGAAATAAATTGTTTGCCCTCAGATTTGTGAAGAGCAAGCCAATAGAAATGACAAGCCCTAAGCAAATATTGAAGGATTTGAATAACCTAAATGCAATACTATGCCCTACTGCAACTAGTAAGCATCTATAATGTCTAAGCTATGTCAAATAAAATCTAAAATGCTATGCCAAATGAAACTTAACAATGCTAAAAGTATGAAAGTGCAAGATGATAATAATTCCTAAGCGAGATGATAATATGAAAATGCAAGATGATCAAAATGAGACCAAAATTGCTCTTTTATAGAAAAGGCAATTTTATGTGAATGGCCAAGATTGAAAGTTAGTAAATGCCCTAGAATCAATGGATGAGATTCACTAAAGTAACCCACAATTAGGGTTAGGGAAACATTAGGTCAAATTCGAAATGAAGGATCAAGATTGATCCTTTAGAGAATCAAATCAATGGCTGACAATGCATGTGACAAAAGATTCTGGGCACGAAAAACAGAGTCATTGGGGAATTAAATAATTTATTTAAAATTATTTAAATCAAGAGGGAATGTTGACTTCTTGAATTAAAAACTATTTTAATTCAAAAGTGTGGGGTCATGTGACAGTAAATAATTCAAATTAAATTATTTACAAAAGAAGGGGATTTTAAATAAGACTTATTTTAAATAGATAAATTTATTTAAAATGAGCACAATAAAAGAGGGGGAATTAAATAATAAAATTATTAAATTAATGTGCTGGGACTTATTTTAAATAAATAAGATTTAGAAGAAATTAAATAATAAAAGGTTATTTAATTTAAGTGAGAATTAAATAATAAAGATATTATTTAATTTAGAGGAATGTGACAAAGGGGACCTTTTAAATTAAATAAAATGATTTAATTTAAAGTTTAGGAGAGGACCAAATTAAATAAATAAAACTTATTTAATTTAAAGAGAAGAGGTTAATGAATAATTAGATAATTAAATATAATTATTTAATTATAGTGGAAGGTGGATTAAATAAATAAGAATTTATTTAATTTTAGGAAGAAGAGGACTTAATTAGTGACATAATTAAATAAATAAATAAAGTTATTTATTTAATAATTAGGAAGACATAAAGGGGTAAATAACTTAAAAAATTTATTTAATTATAAGAGGATATTTAGACAATTAGTGACGTATTAGATAAATAAATAAAACTTATTTATTTAATAATCAAGAAGAATAGAAAGGGACATGAATTGGTTAAATAATTAAGAATTATCTAATTAATAATTGGAAGTGAGTTAGGGACATAATTAAAATGTCCTAATTAGGGTTAGAAGAAGAGCTTGTGGGTCTAGGTCATTTTTATGTGTCTACACCTAGATCTTTGTCTTTTCATTGCATTTACGTCTACCATCTTTCCTATCATATTAGAAACAAAAAAGCAGGCATCTGTAAGTTCCTATATATTCTACATTGCAATTTTTTTCTTGTTAATTGACTTGCTCATATTGTTTGACGACACTCGAATCTTTGTCTATTCATAGCGTTTATGCCTACCGTCTTGGAGGCAAAGTTATAGAGTAAAAGAACAATTTGCTTCAAGTTCAGAATGGGGAGAATTGGAAAGAAGTTGATCTATTTTTTAGATCCTTCCCACATAACAACAACTACCCTATTGCCTGTGCTAACTCTATCTTCATTAGGGAAAACAACTATTACCACCCAATTGTCAATGTCTCTTCTCTCCTCTATCCGATTGTTCAAAATCACTAGAAATCATTGCCTCCAAATGTAATCAACACGTTATCCATTCGATTCCCCATTTTCCTCTATCGATAAATGCAAAATAAATGATTGAATTCCCTCATTCTTGACATTCTCATTTTTTCAATAATATGATCTATTGAGAGGGTTTATATCTATTGTATGGGTAATATGGTCTATTCAAAAATCGTATGAATTATTTGATGGGGATGAAATATGTGTTTATTGAGAGGTTTTATATCTATTGTATTGGGGTGAAGCCACAATAGTGGTTTGCAATTCAAATGAGGAAGGAAAACTCACAAAAAATGAATACATGGAAAAAAAATTAATTTTAGGGGTTCGTACAAACCTACTGGTTTGAGCGAACCCATAAGGGGTTCGTTCAAACCAGGGTTCGAGCGAACCCATAAGGGGTTCGTTCAAACCAGGGTTTGAGTGAACCCTTTTAATTCTTTCCCACCCAAAAACCCAACAAAATACCTTTTGGAAGGGTGGTTTGCTCGAAGCCCTAGGGGTTCGTATGAACCCTCCTTATTCCTCATCCCCCTTGAGACACAATTAAACCCTAAATTTTGGCACTTTGAAGCTTAGGTTGAGGATGAAAATGGGGGAATCTTCAGAAACCCAGCTGGAATCAGGTAGTCCTTAGAATTCTCTATCCAACGAATATAATTTTAATATGTTTTGGTTTTATTATGTATTTGTTTTTTTAGTTTTATTAAACATAGGTTTTTAATCGAAAATGAAGGTCTTTGTTCTGCACATGTGGAAAAATAATAGATTATCAAAAAAAAAAATTGAAAAATATGAGTGCACCAGATATTGAAGTCCTTGACCAACAAAAAAATATGAATTTCGATATATACAAAATAAGTTACGCATTATACGGTCGCGCTATGTCTGAATTGTAATTGGTTTGACTTCGAAACTTGATTAAAGAAAAAATATTCAATAAAAAATTATCTAACCAAGTGGAAGCACTAGATATCCGATTTACAAATCTAAATTCGAAAGAATTATAATTTTACCCTTCATGGAAAAAATGTTATGCGTTATACAGTGTGCATCACTTTTTAAAAATGTTGTTTTCTAGAAAAAAATCAATTTTCGTGGGAGATGGAAAAAGAAGTGCAATCTAATTCCAAAAAAATTGAAAAAAATATTTTTAGAATCTACATACAAAATTTGGTGAGACTCTAGTTTGCATCATCTTCAAATTCCTCATGGTTTAGCCGCTATAAGTGCCTAAATGTGAAGATTTAGTTAAAAATAATAATTTCAGTGTCTAGTTTGGCCAAAAATTATAAATCGGATCACCCATTGGAAGTGAAAAAAGAGATGTTTGTAAGTTCCTATATCTTTTACACTGTCATTTTCTCCATTATTTATTGATTTTTTGAGATTTTTTGATGCGGATAAAAATATGTTTGTGTTAACAGGGTTTATGTCTTACATATTGGAAGCAAAAAACAATGTGTTTGTAAGTTCCTATATCTTTTACACTGTTTAATCAATTCCTAATGTTTTGTCGCTATTGCAAAATATTTTATGCCTTTCTAATGTTCTTTGACATAGTCATGTCCTCACACCTAGTCTTTCTATTTACACGTGTCATTTTAATGAGGGCATTGTGCATATATAGTCCCTAATTCTCATTTATGTTGTTTATTCATTTTCTTAGATTGTTTGATGAGGGTGAAATCTGGGTCTATTGAGGAAATTTACATCTATCATATTGAAAGAGAAAAAGGAGAGGTGTGTAAGGTCCTATATCTTTTACACTGTCATTTTTGTGTTGTTTATTCACTTAGATTGTTTGATGAGAGTGAAATATGTGTCTGTTGATAGGTTATATGTCTATCATGTTGCAAGAAAACAAAAGGGTCGGTTGTAAGTTACTTTATCTTTTATAGTGTCCTTTTATAGTTTCTTACATCTATGCATTTTATGGGTTAATATTGTTTGTTTTTTCCTGCATTTACTAGTCCCTAATTTTCATCTATTATGAATAGACTGAATTACAGGCATCATTAAAGGCTTATGGTGTAGATTTTTATGTCTATGAAATCCATGTCTGTTGAGAGGGTTTATATCTATCATATTGGAAGCAAAAAAGGAGGCATTTGTAAGTTCCTATATCTTTTACATACTCATTTTTTGTGTTGTTTATTCATTTGCTCAAAAAAGGTTGATGAGGATGAAATCTATTTCTACTAGCAAGGTTTATGTATATTGTATTGGAAACAAGGAACAAGGAATTTGTAAGTTATTATATCTTTTATAGTGTCATTTTATAGCTTTTTACATCTCTGCATTTTTTCAGTTAATATCTTCTTTTTTTTTCTCTGCATTTAATGGGTTAGTGCCTATTGTTTGTTGTCCTCTGCATTTTATGTATTGATTTCTATTCTTCCATGTCTTTGAGTGCTTTTATGGGTCACTATCTCTTGTTGAGTTACAGACTTAACACCATAACTCATTAATTGTGACTTTCTTGTTGGGCACAACTAAGAATGGATCTAATATTTTCTCTCCATGCATCTATACCAAGTGCACTTCGATATATCAAAATCATTTCATCAATTGGTAATGTTTTGTTGTTGTTGGAAACATTTCATGGAATTTTCATTTATTGCCAATAGACTAAACCACATTCATCATCAATGGATTATGGTGTCAAGTTTTAAGTGTTAGAGTAATTGGGTATTTACTTTATTAATTAAACAATATTTGTTTAATTACTTAAAGTTCCCTTTTACCTCTTTTCACTTAAGCTAACATTAGGTGCATAATAATTAATTACTTTATTAATTATTATTGTGCAAGCCTAGGGTTTTCCTTTTTAGGGTTTTCATCTATATATGGTTGAAAACTATCTTTTGTATCATTATTCATTTTACATTTTCAGGTGAATACATTACTCCATATTCTTGAACATTTCCTTTGTTGCTTCTCTTTGCTTCTCCTTGTAACAGGTTATTTGCTTGCAGAGATCTTTTGGGCTTCTGTGGTGTTGTATCTTCTCAACTCCAACATGGTATCAGAACTTCAGATTTGCAGCTGCTTGTTCTTGTTTTGAGATTTTTTGCATTGGAAGCAAATCTAGGGTTCTAAGGTTTCTTCTTGTGGATTCAGCATACTCCAAATTTTAGGTTCACTTTCGGCAAACGGACAGTGCCATTGGATTCGTAGCACCCAAAAACCCCTAAATCGATTGTCAAATCGTCGATTTTGGCTCCGTCCCGGCTCCATCAAGCCCGCTCTGCCCACTCACTCACCCCACTGACATCCGAGCTCGCCGGGCTCCACTCCGAGCTCGCCGACCCGAGTCGGCCCCTCCAGCCCCCGCAGGCTTCCAAACCGGCCGCCTGATCACATGTCTACCGCCGACAGCCCCTGAGGGCTTCCCCTGCACCGCCGAGGTCACATGAGGAGCCAGGGGCCGCATGCCCAACTCCCAACCGCCAACCCCCTAGTCCTCCATATGGCCAGGGGCCGATTTTTTTTTAGCCCCTGAGGGCTGTGGGACATTGTTTTTCCCCTTTTGAGCAGCTTGCACTAAATCGGGCGTAGAATGGGCATTTTTTCTTGGATTTTCGAAAATGAGATATCATCGAAAAGCTGGTTTCAGTGCCATTCCAGTGGTACTAGTAAATTTTCTTGATTTTGTAGTTTTGCAATTTTTTTGCCAGTCAAAGTCAGAACTTGGTTTTTTCACTCCAAGGGGCATATCTTTTGCATCCGAACTCCATTTTGTGCAAACGAATAGGCGTTGGAAAGGTATAACATTGCTCTTTCCAGATATATAGTCTATTTTACTAGAATATTTACTAGGTATTTTTTATTTAGCTTTGTGTGTTTTTACACTTTGCTC
>CM021105.1:619553074-619752701 GCA_007115665.2 Sequoiadendron giganteum | reverse complement strand
TCGACATGTTGCCCCTTAAACTTACAAGTGGGCCAAGTAAAATAGTATAGTTATCATGCTCATCTGAGCCATGATACATGAAGGAGTAAATTTTTTTTTTAGTTATCAAAGCATTAAATTTATTGTTCATTCATAACAATCAAGTCTGAGTGATGAAATGAAGATTACATATGAACAATAGATTTAGTTGATTCAATACAGCTGAAAACTATCAATCTCATTCTGGAAAGTTAAATATTGTTGTCATATTAATTACATTTTGCTGCCTTGGGTATATTCACATTTATTTATGTTGTTTCATATTATTCTATTTTAGAGCAACAATGTTTTATCTCATGATGGTGATAGTGAGCAAGCATACATAACGCCTTATCAATTGGAGCATTAATAAAAAATGGAAGAATATGAAGTGTTTGAGCTGAGAATGCATATTATTTTATGAAAGGATTCAATTTGTGACATAAAGGTGACAAGCACAAAAGTAATCATACAAGCAGGGTTATTCATGGCGGTGAGTGAAACAAAGACCATCAAATAGTACCACTAATCATTGTATGTTTGTTTCATGCTGTTGGATGTTTCTACATGAATGATATAACAAAAGGAGGGCAATGTTTATCCAAATTCTAGAACAACAACAAAGAAATTAGTGATGTTTCTTGTTAGGGGTGTTTTATTATTTATGAACTTATTCAGAAATATCATGATGAAAATGAATAAAGGAGCTAATACCATAAGAGATTCAAAAAGTAGTCATAACACTAACTTGCTACAAATTTAAGAAGAAATCTAGGTGTGTTCAAACTAGTTTTCCTACATAAAGATAGAAGCATGGAAAATAAAGATATGTGATCCAAGAGAAGCAAGAAAATTTCTATATCTGACATGCAACATGAAGCACAAGTAACATAGGAGTTCTCCTGTTCAGTTCAATAGAGGAAAAGTAAGGAGGTTATGAATCTGCAAAGGAATGAAGAGAGGATTGATATAATGTACAATTTTGGAGTTAAAAAATTGTAGTAACTGAGTAACTTTGAGTGTTTTTCTTTTCAAAAAATAGAATACTTATCAACTCGAAATGCTCAATGTGGTCAAAAGGTGGTATTCATCTTTTTAAGTAGTCATAGTTTGCAAGTATAATGTTGCTATAGGTTAACAAAAAAGGTTTTCTTGCATTCCAAAAATACCCACATGAGAGCTTGAAAGAAAGTATAGTAACAAGTGAATTTATTTCATTTCCATGCATACCCACATGGGGTTTTTTACATAAATACAGGAATGAGAAGTTTTTTTTAAGTTTTACAAAATCCCTTATAAGGATTTTTACTCAAAGTACAAATTTCTTCATATTACAAAGTACCCATGATGGTTTTTCAACAGTTTCAATGGAGAATGTAGTGATAAGTAAGTTTATTCCAGAAATACAAAGGTTTTCTTTCATTTTCAGAAATACCCACATGGGGGTTTTTGATCAAAATGAAGATTGTTACCATTTTAAGCTTACCCACATGGGGTTTTTCATAAAACACATAATAAGAGACTTTATTTCAAAATATCAAATAACCATATGAGGGTTTTATTTGAAAATGTAGATTTATTCAAAATAGTGAATACCCTTGAGGGGATTTTTAAAAAATGCATGTGATGCATAATGGGTTGAGCCCATTTATGGAGGGTTTTAGTTACGTAATCCACTGAAAGGATGAAACCATTTCGAGTTTGTTGCATTAAAATCAAAATATGAAGATAAAGAATGTGAAATACATTGAGAATTTCATAGTAGAAATGCATTTTATCAAGCATTTAAGGTGCGGCCAGTTATGAGTCTACATTTGTTTGGAAAAAGACAAGCTTTCTTTTTGTAATCTGAAGCTTTTGGGAGCTTGCATTTTCACATAAGATACATACATGAGAAATGGAGAAGTGAGAGTTTACCAGTAGGTGACTGAACAAGAATACTAGCCATGACTTAAGCTCATGAGAGCTCAAAAACACAAGCTTGAACCCACTCAAAGGCGACCACCATGAATGGAATCAAACACAAAGAGAATGGAACACATAAAAATCAAAGATGGAAGCATGTATATGGCATGGCCTTAATGGTTATTTTTCCTCTCAAAATATAGTAAAGAAGCCACAAAAGACTATGAGATCGACTTACCATGAGCAAACAATGAAGAGTGGACCAAGAACCTGAGGAATCATGAGCATTTCAAGCTGAAATTCAAGCTTTCATGGTGGCGACA
This sequence comes from Sequoiadendron giganteum, assembly GCA_007115665.2. Lineage (NCBI taxonomy): Eukaryota > Viridiplantae > Streptophyta > Pinopsida > Cupressales > Cupressaceae > Sequoiadendron > Sequoiadendron giganteum. The sequence continues at coordinate 619,750,455 of CM021105.1, read as the reverse complement.
TCTCCTCCCAAGTAGAGTTAACTCTCAAATAAAAATGTGAAATGAAATGATTTTAGGGTTTCCTTCTTGTTTTGTTGCATCTTGACCTAATTCGAATTTGGGTTAATACTATTTGTCATTTGAGTTGAGAAATTTGAACTTAAGGGGCATCTTATATTTTTGCATTATGAATCAAACTCGAGTTTAATACTTTATGTGACCTTTTCTCACGACTTGGTCGACCTTTGGAGTTTGATAAAGTTTTATGAGTCTAGGCTTGAGTAAGGTATGTTTTATTTTTTTAAAATATTAAATACCTTGTGGTATTTACTTTATATTCATGCCTTGGAGAGTAGAGGAATAAATAGTTATGTCTTAGACTTTATTGTAATTGATTTTATATAAATCAATCAGGTCTTAGAGAGATATGCCTTAGATTAGGAATCATATTTTAGGCATTTTTTATTTTTTCAATTGATTTTTAGAGAAAATCAATTAAATGTGATAATGGAGGGCCATATTATTTTTTATGATTTTTTATAAGAAAAATCAAGTATTGTAATGGAGAAATAAGGGTTATTTTTGAAAAAGATTTTTTTAATCTTTTATTGTAGAATAAAGCAAGTTGTAAAAAGCTGCATGATGTAAAGCAAAGAATAAAACAATAATTTATAAATTGTTTTATTTCTTATTGCTATTTTTAGCAGTTTGCATGCAAAGATGAGTTGAATTTCTTCAAGCCAGATTTGAGCTACATGGGGAAGAGATGAGGTGTTTTATTTGCTTTCAAAGCATATTTCACATATTTTTAGAGGTCTTATGGCATGCACATGCAAAAAGTGTGTTTTTTCCACTTTTATGTCACCTTTTGGAGTAGTTTAGATGCCTTTCCTTGAGCTTTTTTCTGAAGCTTGGATTAGGGTTTTTTGATATAGCTTGGAGAAAAACTTAGAGTTTTCTTAGTCCAGATTATTGATTCTAGGTCTCATGCAAAAATAGAGAGTCTTGTAACTCATAAATTTGTACTCAGACTTGTAATACTTCTTCAGTTAATGAAAACAACATTCCTATTTCTGAATTTGTGTGTCAATTGCAGTTTCAGTTTGATATCATATTGTGATTTATGTTTACAAAATCCTTGTCATGTCCTAGAATTGTAATTCTTGATGCAGAAAGTTCATAAAATACAGGTTGCATGTTGTATTTAAATTTGGATCTTCATGCAAATCATTTATGTGTTGAGTGTTCATGAGAGGTTGCACCATGAGATATTGTTGTTTTCCGAGAGTTGTTTGTGGGTAGAAAATAGAGTCATTATTTAGTCACCATTAAGTTCTAAATATCATTTTAAGTTATAGGTTTCATTCAAGTTCATCCTTCTAACTCTTTTCCAAAAGAATCACTTAGAATAGATTTATCATTCGAAGAACCAACTCACTCTAGAGATTCCTTCTTCATTTAGATCACCCACATCTGAAGAAGGTTTCCATGTGTCAAAAAATAGTTAGATTTCTACAAATTTAACACAGGGTGCATATCTAATTGATAACATGTCGACTTCAAAAATCTCAATCAAGAATCCAAGAAGGATGACTACTCTTTGCCTTAAATTGATGAAATACTTCAGATTATAAATGGGTTCCAAATGATGTCTTTTCTAGATCAGTATTCTGGATATAACCAAGTGATGGTTAATAAAGAAGATAGATTAAAAATGGCCATCACCACAATGTGGGGGACATTCACCTAAAAAAGGATACCCTTTGGACTCATCAATGTAGGAGCTACATTCTAGATGTCCATGGACATCACATTTAAAGGATTGATTGATAAATGTATTATTATTTGTATGGATGATCTCACTATGTTTTCCAAGACTAGGATTGATCACATAGATTACATACACAAAGTTCTCCAAAGATTCAAAGAATTAGGTATTTCCCTAAATCCCAAGAAATATTTTTTCGGAGTAACAATAGGTAAAATTTTGGGTCATTTCATTTATAAAAGGGGTATCACGGTTGATCTTGAAAGGGTGGAATCTATTCTAAAATTATCTTTACCAAATAACAAGAAAAAATTGAAGGAATTTTTTGGGAAGATAATTTTGTTAGGAAATTTATCAATGTCTTTGTGTAGATCTTGCATCCTTTGAATGATATACTAAAGAGGGAAACTAAGATTGAATGGACCTCAAAACTGAAGAAATCCAAAAAAAAATTAAGGATGTGATTGCTAGTGCACCCCTTTTGACTATTATCTATTATATAAATCCTTTCAACATATATACCTTTTCTTTTGAACCCTCATGTGATGGTGTGTTGACTCAAAAGGTAGAAGATGGGAGTGAGAAGCCTATTTATTTCATGAGTTATGCTTTCAATAATTCAAAAGAAAGGTATCCAAATTTGGATAAATATAAATTCTCTTTAATTAAAGCGGTCAATAATTTTAGATACTACATCTTAAGGAGCAAGATAATTGTAATAGTACTTGACTAGGCAGTTAAGTTGATGATGATGCAAAATGAACAAGGAAAGAGAAGAGGTAAATGGATAGAAATTCTACATGATTTTGATTTGGAGATACTATTCATGAAGTTGGTAAGAGGTCAAGGTCTTTTGAAAAGTTTGGTAGGAGCTGATGGACAGTTGGTTTGTTAGTAATATTCTCTTGAATACATTCACTTGTGATGAATGATATAGGGACATCGTGCATTATTTTCTTCAAAATAAGTGTCCTGATCATTTGAATGCCACTCAAAGAAGAGTACTAAGAATGAAAAGTTCAATATATGATAAAATACAAAGTGCTCTACAAAAGGAATTATGAGAGATTTTATTTAAGGTGCTTGGTTCAAAAGGAGGTAGCCTAGTTTTTGGAAAAAAATCATGATAAATTTGGAATAAAGCAAGGTTTACTAAATCAACTACACATCAGATATTGAGAGTAGGTTATTACGGGCTAGAATTGTTTAATGATACTCACAACCATTTAAAGATGTGAAATATCTCAAAAATTTTCACACATAAAGAGAGAAACCCTTTCATGCCACCTAGTGGGATCTAGATTTCATTAAAATTATTAATCCTCATTCTCTTGTAGGACATATATTCATATTGAAAACAAAAAATATTGTATGAGATGGATGAAAGAAATTTCCTACAAGCAGTGTATGACTAAGGCGGTAATCAAATTCTTAGAAGATCACATAATTTCTAGGTTTGGTATACCTTTTTCACTCTTATGTTATAACGGTCCAAGTTTTCTTCAAATTGTTTATTGCAATGGACTTTTGAGCATAAGTTAATTCTTCAATTCTCTTCATATTATTATCCATAGGGAAATGGTGTGGAAAAATCTACCAATAAGAACTTAATTGATGTTATGGATAATTTGTTAAAAAAGAACCCTAAATATTGGCACTCACAATTGAAATGTGTTTTATGAACTGATAGAACTAGAGTCAAGAATTATTTAGGGATTTCTCCTTATTAAACTTTTTATGATTTGGAACCATTGTTATCTATGAACCTTAGGTTATTCATTAAATATTACCTTGAGATACATGACAAAGTATAGCTATGGTTGATGAAATTTCTAAGTCTAGAAGAAAAAAGAATAGTAGCCCCAGAACATGTGTCTGAACATCAATCCATAGTAAAAAGGTGGTTTGACAAAAGATATCAAGTAAAAGAATTTAGAATATTTGATCTTATCCTTCTTTGGGATAAGATAAAGGATAATAAGGGTAACTAATCCAAATTTGAACATTTATAATTAGGCCTCTATTAGATATAAGAGATATTGGGAGACAACACATTCAAGAAAAAAATCTTTAAATGAAAAGCTTGTCTTGTTGCTAGTCAACAAGAAATATCTAAAACATTACTTTGGTTCTTGAGGGGTTTGACAACTCCTCACTTGTATTATAGTTGGTTTCATGTTTGTGCCTTCTATGCTTGCATTTTTGTTCCATTTTCTTTCCCTTTTGTTTTCTTTTTGGTTTGTGTCATGTGGGGCTTTTATTTCTTCTATTTTTGTGTGAGTGTTTGTTCTAAAGCCTATTTGAAGTAAAATATTTATTTGGCAATCAATAAAGCATGTTGTTGATATTTCATTATAAAAAATTACTACTAGTTTGAGTTTTACATTTATTTATTTACCATTAAACCTTGAAGGGATGGTTGTCTAGTTTCAAATTTCATAGAGATTTTGATTGGTCTAATTGAAATCCTACATACATAATTACTAAAAAATCATTGCATGTGTTGGGGTCAAACCAACAATGGTTTTTATTAAGGTGAAAAATTGAAAATTATGTCCCTTTCCAATGACCATTGTGATTTATAGCCCATAATTAGGTATAAATCCTAAGAATTAATATTAAAAAATATTGAACTCAAGAACTCAATTTTTGAGTGATTCAAATAGTCTCTACTAGGGCTATAAACACTTGGCTAGAAATAGATCTATGTTTGGAGAAGTTAGAGGTATCTCTATTAGGGCTATAGATTTTTGACTAATAGTAGAGCTACACCTAGGTCACACCAATCATGTACCCTTAATTGCATAGCACAATCTAATGAACCCTTGATTGAGGAAAGGACATAATTGAACCATTAGCCTTACATCAAGCCTCCCCCTATTCTTTTGTATCCTTGTATTTGTAAGGAATGAATAATATGAAAATATTATGATATTGAAGTATTCCATGGGGAATGTCTACAACACTTTGGTATTAACCAATTTAAAATATTTTAGTTGCAATGAGAAATAAGAATTCCCAGGACCTAATCTTTAGGAGGTTTGTGATGAAATAATAGGAGAATTTTTTTTTTGGTTTCCACTTTTTTTGATTGTGCATTCACATCGTATTTTTGGCTTTCCAAATAGAGAATATATATATTTCTTTTATTTTCATTTTATCTACCTTTCTTTTTTGTTCTTTGTTGTATTTTCAATGTTTTCCTTCCAGGAATGACATTCATGTCAACTCCAATCCTCAATGTTTTCCTATATTCTTTCGATGGGATCATTCCTATCATCTACATCAAGGTTAATCTTTATAACACACCTCAAGCTCCAAGTCTGATCTCCTATCCCTGGAGATAAGCTATCTTTTGAAAATCACCTGCCATCAAAAATCACATTTACTACTTTGACATTCATTAATGGAAAGATTTGGCATACATACTGGATAGGGTTTTTATGGTTTAAATAATGCATTTCAATAATCACATTTCTCTTTTTCTTTGGATGTTTGTGCACTCTCTTTGTGTATTCTTGCATTGTGTTTGGTGATCTTTCCTCTAGGATTTATTTGGTGCACGTGTTGGTGTTTATGTTCATGTTTTTGTTCATTGGTGGCTCCTCTATATTTCTCACTTTCGTAAATGTTACCAGGTAGGGTTTCAATGCCTTTGATTTAGGTTAATGGTATTGTGTTTTTTGCATGCATCTTTCCCCTTGTTGGTTTTTCTTCTTTTCATTACCTTTGTTTCATTATATATGTTGTTTGTGTTGTTTTTCCTTCTTAGATTCAATTTGGCCCTTCATGCATCTTGTTTTCTTTGATTTGCTCATCATTTTTGTTTTCACTTTTGGGCCTTATTGAATCCTCTTTATTTCTAGTGCACTAATAGAGGTTGTTTATAGATACATCACTACACTTCATCAAAGCATTGGACCATTTAATGTCTTAATGCTAATTGGACATAAAGGTTATGTTATGAATGATTCTTGATTCCTAATACCCAATCTCCCAATACCTTTCTTTAGATATTAACTAAGTATTTTGAGGGAAGGTGATTAGGATTATATATTACTATATGACTATTTTGAGCACATGTATCAGGTTACACCCAAAAACTGAATCCCAATATATTAAATTCCAAAAATACCTAATTTCTTTGCATTTTGGTGTTCAAAATTTAATGATAGATTCTAATATATTTTGGATTAAGGCTACAAGTCATCACCGACCCTCGATCCCCAAATTCTCAACCTATAATTAGTAAAGAATTTTTGACATTGATGTTTGGGAGTCTACCTTACCATGATACCACTAGTGGCATGAAATTGAATCCTTCTTGATCCCAAATCTTTGACACCTTTCTTAAAAATTTAAAGTATTTTATCCATTAATAATCAAGCTTCCACCCTCATATCTACCTATCTTTGAAAAATGAATTAAGAGATGGTCATGAATATTGATATTTGACATATATTAAGTGGTATTTTCCTAAAAACTCAAGCTATCATCAACAATATTAAAGTGGTAAGACATAATCATCGATCCTTGATATCCTATGCCAAAGAAACATTGGGTTGGCAGGTAATGTTGTGCTAGCTAGAATTTTAGGTATGAGCCATAAGGTATTTTGGATACCTAATCCTCAAGTAATAATATTGTATATTACTATATGGAATCAAGAGATCAAGATTATTCTATCTAAATGCTTTTTTGAGGAATACAATAAGAGGTACACCTGAAACATAATCCCCAACATGATTGTTAAATTTACTTAAGTATGGATTCTAAGATTTTGCATCAATGGACATGAGATATGGCCGAGTCCCAAAACCCAATAATGAATCTTGTTTGAATTTTGATTAAGTATGAACTTGAAGTAATATATTTATGAAATTTCATGCCTTTATTTAATAAACCCTAATCATGATATGTGTTTGAATTTTTTAGGAAATATGCAAGGTGACCAAGAAAATATGATGTACAATTACAAAGGTTATCACCCTCTTTAAAAAATGTTCTCTCCATACAACGATATTGGAGATACAGACCTCGAGCATGTGAACATTAAAAAATTATTGAAGAGGGTACATAGAGGAGATACGATGAACTTAGCTTAAGCCTTAGAAATTTTAGGATTGGTAGAAGACATTTATTTTCTAGTATCAATGCAATAATAAGAAATCATACTAACATGTGCCCAACATTATAATAAGAAACAAAGCAAGGTATTTGGCCCATCAAGGGAAGTGGTTTTAAATAATAGTTCTGAGATGGTTGAAAAAGTATTTATCCTTCCAAACTTTGCTAGATATGATGAAGTCACCACGTAAAAGGATTTGAGGTATTATAAAAAAAAAAGTAGACCAAAGACTTCATAAAAAATAACCTCCTCCTCACCCCCACAAAGATTCATAGAAGGTGGCTAAAGTGCAACATAGAAGTGGATTCAAGGAAGATGCCAAGGATTTCATCACACTATTAAGTAGGATATAGAGCTATCTCTATGCCAAGGATTTCCATCCTTGGATATGCTATTATATCTTGAAGATAGAAGATGGGAAAATAATTGACTAGGGAACAATAATTAGTGATAATATACATGAGCGATTGAGTAAAGTGTAGGAAAGCACCAAGTTTTACATGACATCATACTTGGTGTATCTATTGGCTTACTAGGACAATTTTCCACTACTAAGGAGAGTGAGTTCCTTGTTGATGGGAAAAACTAAAGTTTACCATCATTATCCCTAGATAGAGTTAAAATAAAGAAATAAGCACTATTGTTTGGTCAATGTTTCCTTTATTTTTGCAATAATTTGAGGTTTGGAAAATAATTTTTCTAAAAGGTTATCAATGGAAGCAACTTATAAGTTGAAGAACTAGAGGAATTGGTACAACCAATTCAAAAAATTAACTTACATTATGGTGGTTGGTTTCCACAAAGAAACCTATGAATTATTCAATTACCCAAGTGATAGGATGATTGTGTTTGAACTATGTAGATAGATTCCAAAATTTCATAAGTTGATTGGGAACAAGCATAATTAAGGATATGTATTTCCTATTAATATTGGAGTATATTATTGTGCCAACATGTACACAACCAAGACAATAGAGGTTGAAATGGCTCCTTTAACCATGGATTTTTTTGGAGACTTGAGAGCAAGATTTAATCATATTGGGAAGATTGGTTCAACATAGGGGCATAATATTAGCATGAGATTTCTCTAAAGGGCCATTGGGCCAACTATTTAGATGAACATGAGGTCAGAATTAAGGATTATTCTAGACTATCCTTAGACATCATGAGGGTAGGAGATTTTGTAAAATTATCTAATGAGCTATAAGATGATGGAAAGGTACTGCATCCAACATATAACATGAAATGAATCTTCAATCAACTATTAGATACAATGAATTGGATGATCCCAAAAATTTCTAATGCAGAGGAACCTTCACTTAGCACAAATTTACACAATTGAAACAATTATCCATCACCAAAAATGACAAATATGCAACAAAATTGATTCACTTGACAACTTTCATAAACCGATTCATCTCAAACAATGATTAAGTGCTTTCTAGATCACATTGGAAACATTGCCATGGCAGCCCACAATTCAATGCAATGAACTGTCATTAATAACTTTCACAAAAAATTTAATAAAGAAAATCACCTTAGTGAGATTGAAGATAACATAATTATAGACTGTTCTTCCAATTTTTATGAAGATCCAATGGTGGAAAAAAATGTTATAACATTTTTCCCAAAACTACAAATCTTAGGTAGGGTTCTGACTTTCCCTCACAAAAATGGTCATAACTTATTCAAATATTAATGAAATTTGACGAGACTTGAAGAAAATGAAAGTAGATTCACATGGAAAAAAAATAATTTTTTTTTCAGATCAAAATATTGACTGTATAATCCGCACCATCATGTTTTTTAGACTGCAATTTCTGCACAATAATGTTAGAATAGGGCAGTCTCACCAAAATGATCATATCTCCCATAAAACTCAATAAAATTAAATGAGACAAAAATAATTGTAAACTAGAAAAAAATATATTTTCTTCCATATATTATATTCATTGATATGAGGCCATACTAGGCCATACAATGCACAACTTCAACCTGAAAACAAAGTAAAAAAAAAAAATGCACACAAAATGGAGGTTTCCATTCATCAACCTCCAAAAACAATGTCTCCAACCCCAAATTCGAGTTTTGGAGGGTGTAATTATATATTTCCAACCAAAACCAACTATTTTCAACCACCTTTTAATTAGTTTGTTAACAAAACACCTAAATGACACTTTTTGACAAGCTGCTTGACAATCTTTTGAGTAACTTTTACAATTTTTGCAACTTTTGACCAAAAGACCCTAAACACACCAAAATGGATCCAAATTATCCCAAATTGTCATAAATGAAATTATTTACATCAATCAAGACAAAAAAAATCAAAAACCAAAGTTTCACAATATAACCCAAAATTGCATCAAAGGTGCTCCTGCACCATACTCCCCAGAGAGAAAAGATTTGAGTTCCATCTCAAATAGGAATTTTCTTTCTTGTCTTCCAGTTCCTTTGTAATTTGTCATTATTCCTCTTCTTCTTATACCATATATTCTCCAGAAACCTCTCATTTTTCATGTTCCAAAATTCCACTTCTTGTGTATATACCTCAGTAGCATCACCTATATCTTCATTCTCATCATTAGAGTACCATATAACAATGTTTTCACCATAACCACAACCTACATCATATTCTCGCAAATCTGCATACACTTCATTAGGAAAAAAATCTGCAACATATTTATTAACAACCTTATCATCAAAAACATATGTAGTATCAATACCAACTTTATCAACAACATCAACAACCTCCTCTACTTGTTCATCAACAACAATTTCATCAACTAATTGGTTACCAAGGACAACCATATCATTAATCTCAACATCAATATGCCCTTCTACTGGTTCATCAGTAAACAAAGAAATCGGTTAATATTCAAACACAAATGGAGTATCATGCATCTCAACTTGTAACTTAATTTTCTCAACAAACTTTACCTTTGCCTCATTTGTTGTTGTCCTTTCTTGTCTTTTCCTTCTTTGAATAATATTTTTGATGGGCCACCCAACTCTCTTCTTCACTGTCAAATGCCAACTTGTAGCTTGCCTATACAACTTATTCAACTTGTATTTATATCTTCTTACTGTGTTCCTCTAGTGCTAGCATAAATTATTGAGCCTTCTTCTTTTTTTGTGCCTTGTCCTCTTTTATTTTCCTCTCTTCTTGTTTCTTCTTCCTTTGTGAATCCTTAGCCTGCAAACATCTTTCCAACTTTCTCAACAAATCCATATTCAAAATCAAGTCCCTCCTTTATTCCACTTAACTTTACTCTTTCCTCACCTAGGTTTCTCCACTTTTCTCCCCCTAGTCTCTTGGAAACAACCAAGTTCTTCTTAACCTGCATAAACCACCACACAAACCACAAACTCTCTTTTCCCAGAGCCTTCTAGCTCTGATACCAATTTGATGTAGAGCAACCTTCACTTAGCACAACTTGAAACAATTGAAACAATTATCCATCACCAAATATGACAAAGATGCAAAAAACTTGATTCACTTGACAACTTTCATAAACTTATTTATCTCAAACAATGATTAAGTGCTTTCTAGATCACATTGGAAACATTGTCATGGCAACCCACAATTCAATGCAACGAACTATCATTAATAAATTTCACAAAACAAATAATAAAGAAAATAAATTTAGTGATATTTAATATAACATAATTAAAGACTATTCTTCCAATTTTTATGAATATCCAACAGTGGAAAAGAAAGTTATTACATTTTTCCCAAAACTACAAACCCTAAGCAGGGTTTTGACCCACCCTCACAAAAATGATCATAACTTATTCAAATCTTAATGAAATTTTATGAGACTTGAATAAAATGAAATTATATTCAAATGGAAACAAAATACAATTGGTTTTAGATCAAAATATTGACTTTACAATTTGTACCATCACATTTTTCAGACTGCAATTTCTGCACAATATTGTTAGATTAGGGTAGTCTCACCAAAATGATCATATCTCCCATAAAAATCAATACAATTCAATGAGACAAAAACAATTTTAAAATAGAAACAAATATATTTCATTCCATATATTATAGTCATTTATATGAGGCCATACTAGGCCATACAATGCACAACTTCAACTAGAAAACAAAGTAAAAATCAGAAAATGCACACAAAGTGGAGGTTTTCATTCATCAACCTCCAAAAACAATGTCTCCAACCCCCAATTCGAGTTTTTGAGGGTGTAATTATATATTTACAACCAAAACCAAGTATTTTCAACCACCTTTTAGTTATTTTGTTAACAAAACACCTAAATGACACTTTTTGACAAGTTGCTTGACAACCTTTTGAGCAACTTTTATAATTTTTGCAAATTTTGACCAAAAGACCTTAAACACACCAAAATGGATCAAATTATCCCAAATGGTCATAAATGACCTTATTTACATCAATCAATAAAAAATAAATCAAAAACCAAAGTTTCACAATATAACCCAAAATTGCATCAAAGGTGCTTCTGCACTAGATGCTTCCATTGATAATATAGCTATAAATGTGATTATTGGATCAAAGATGTGGTTGGAGGCACCATATCCAATGATTTAGCCATATACCAAGACTTAGGAAAAAATAAAGAAAATATGATAGTCTTCTAGTGTTGTAGTTGGAGAAAAAAGGGACAACAAAGAAACCAAAACTAATACCCCAAAGAAGAAAAGGATTAAAAATCCAATGGTTATTGAATCTAATGAAGATGAATAATAAGAGGAATATTTTATCTCCTAAGAAAGAATAGAACTAGAGTTTAGCCTACTCCTCCATCCCCACCTATATCTCCACCTCAATATTCTTCCTCATCTCTATCCCATTCCTCTTATCTAATAGAGGTGTAGTCACCTCAAATTTGACATCACTTCCTCTTATTTAATTAATTTACCTATTCCTCCTTTTTCAATTAATTAAATACATTTATTTAATTAATTAATCCATTTTCCTCTTATAATTAATTAAATATTTTATTTAATTAATTGTATCAATTTCCAAAACTATAGTTCTTCTAATAAATTAAATAGTTCTCATTATTTATTGATCCCATTAAAATACCCTATGCTTCTAATCCCAATTGTGTTAATTAATTAACCCACTAACCCTCATTATCCCATTCTCCAACTATTAACTCGACCTAAGTTAATAAACTTATGGTTTATTAACTCCACCTATCCTATTAAGTTAATTAATCACTAATTAGTCATCATAACCCCATCATTACCATTATTTCCTAGTTTAAAATTGATACAGGAGCATCCAATGGTGTAGGGAAATCTTGCATAACCCAAAAAAAACATTTTTCCTTAATTTATTTAGTTGTTTTTAGTTCCATGATGACACTTAAGGGGTGTGAGGTAGTTAGAAGTCAAAATAACAAAAAATAGTCATTACAATTTTTAGTAAGTCGGCCTAAATAGGCTTGTATGGACCTAAAAATTTAACCCCAAGGAGCGGAGCTGAAAAGAATTTATGGTCATGAAGGACTCCTCTCAATACCCTACATGGTTTGGGAGATATTAAAGTTTCCGTCTCGAGAAATTTCTCCAATGCAGCTTCAAATTCAAATAGAAAATCTTAGAGGCCCTGAAACAACTCGAAAAGTTGACAAACCAACCTCTGATGGGTTTAGAGTTGTAAAAATCTTTGAGACCTTTCTAATGATATGTTATAATAGCCAATCAGACACCCAAATCAAAAGTTACGACCCTATGAAGTTGCCCCTCTAAAAAGTGAATTTCATTAAAATTTCTTCCTAGGCCAAAAATCAAACAACGAGACTTTTGGCACAAAAACAAAAAGGGAAAGTTAAAATTTCTAGATCAAATGTCTAGGGTGTTTATTGGGTAAAATAAAAATGGGATAAGTGGGGGCTATAGAAGGTGGCTGCATTAGTGCAGATTGTGGCTCCAAACAATATATTTTATTTTCAAAGTTGATTTTGTTGTAATGAATCAAGCCCATGAGGCTGTAGCATGTAAGTTTTGAATCTATAATTTCATTTTCTAAAAATAATTGAAAGTGAGTTTATTTTTTGTCTCACATCTTTTGTGTTGGTATCTATTGTTGTGATTTGTTTGGGTTTTGGGTGGTGCTTCCCTCATCAAGTGGTATCAAATAAATTTTTCTTGAGTGTGTAAATAAATTGTCAAATGTGAGGCCGTTTGCACCAGGACTTGTGGTTGTGGGTTTCTGAGAAAGGTGATCAAAATTCCTCCACAAACAAACCGTGGTGGTGGAAGAAATGTTGTTCTACTAGAAGAAGGTTTTAGAGCCTTGTAGAGACAAGTTCAAGCACTACAAGATGAGTTGTAATGATCTAAAATAATATTAGGCAAACATTAGATCTAGGGTTAGAACATGCATGCAATAATAAAATCAAATCATGTCAATAAAATGCAAAGGAGAAAAGAATGAGAAAAGGAATGAGACTAGAAAATTCTTACCCTTTTCTCTCCTCCATGGCTCACTTCTATTGAACCTTCTCTACTTGCAACAATATGATGAAATGCCCTCAGCCTTGTGTGTGAGCAAACTAAATTTATGACATGACTTAGCAAGTGTTGAAGGATTTAATCTAAAATGCAAGAGAATAAATCTACATGCAATGTAAATAAATCTGTAAAAGACAATGTTAGATGATATGCTATGACAATGTAAAATTCTAGAAATGCAAGATGATAAAATGAAACTCTAAGATAGGATGATATTCAAGATAGGAAAAATAATAAGAAGAGGATCCCAAAATGAAGACAAAAACGACATTTTATAGAAAATGCAATTTTGTATGGATGGATGAGATTAAATATTGACAAATGACCTAGAATTTGTGGACAAGATTCAATATGACAACCCACAATTTAGGGTTAGGGCAACATTAGGTCAAATTCGAAATAAAAGGGTCAAGATTGATTCTTTAGAGAATCAAATCAATGGATGACAATGCATGTGACAAAAGATTCTGGGCATGGAAAACGAAGTCATTCGGGAATTAAATAATTTATTTAAAATTATTTAAATCAAGAGAGAATATTGACTTTTTAAATTAAAAACTATTTTAATTCAAAAAGGGTGGGGTCATGTGACAGTAAATAATTTAAATTAAGTTATTTACAAAAGAAGGGGATTTTAAATAAGACTTATTTTAAATAAATAAATTTATTTAAAATGAGCACAATAAAAGAGGGGGAATTAAATAATAAAATTATTTAATTTATGTGCTGGGACTATTTTAAATAACTAATTTTATTTAAAATGAGGGGAGTGTGAAGATGGCCATAATTAAATAAATAAAAGAATTTATTTAATTATAAGAGGATTTTAATTAGAGACATATTAAATAAATAAAGTTATTTATTTAATAATCAAGAAGACATAATGGACAAGGATAATTAAATAAATTAAGAAATTTATTTAATTATAGGAAGACTTTAGACAATTAGTGATGTAATTAAATAAATATTTACAATTTATTTATTTAATAATCATGAAGAATAAACAGATATGAATTAATTAAATAATCATGAATTATTTAATTAATAATCTAATGTGATTCAAGGACATAATTAAAATGTCTTAATTATGCTAGGAGGAAAGAGATTAAAATAGAGCTTGCAAGCCTAGGTCATTTTTATGTGTCTACATTTGCCCCTCTTTGTCATAATTTAGCGTGTCGCATTGTGGCAAAAAAAAAAAGTCAAACAGATGCCCCAATGCAAAGTAAGATGAGGAAGAATGACGAGGAGGGTAGCGGTATGCCCCCTCGAGAGGACAGATGGGTTTCAAGAACACAAGTGTGCTCTCGAAATGGATGAGAAGACGAGAATATTGATGAGAAGACTGGAAATGTATAAGAAAGATAGATAAGGATGAATGTTAGGATAGAAGGAAATGTAAGTTAGTGCGGAAAAAATAAATGAATGTTAGAATCCTTCAACATTTGCTAGAGTACTAATTGCTTGAGTCATCATTGGGCAGTAAAAAATGACACAAATGGACAACAAACACCATGGTAAGACATAGACCAAGGTGTGCAAGGTCATTCACTTGCAAAACAGACAGTCACAGAGAAGGAATGTCCTAACTCATACTAGAGGCCCATTTGCCCCAATCTTTTTGTTAAGACACTCCACAGACAACATCCAAAGAAAAATAAAATAGGTCATGAGACATCGTCGCACCTCTAAATCCTTCATGGGACATCCTCGAGGTAGCTAGTAACATGACCGAAAGACAAGTCAATAAAAAGATAAGACAAAATAGCCAAAAAAATTAACAGCCATTTAATTGTATTGCCAATGTTTGTTTGCCGAAGATTAATTGTTTGATAGTTTGACAATTTTGATGGTTTGATGGTTTGACGGTGCCTAAGGTCAGGAAGGACACATCCTGAAAAGGCAAATGAAATTTTGACGAGATCCACATCCAAGAAGGACACATCTTGAAGAGGATCAAAAAGTGACGAGATTAACATTTTGACCAATGCTTTGGCAAGCTGACTGATGCTGACTGTATGATTGATTAGCTTATGTTGTCTGATTTTGACCAATTTTGACATTGACATTTCAAATGACTGCCTTGTGTCAAGTGCGACTATGTCCACTTTATTTGACTAATGCGACCATGTTTGACTTATGATCTTTATTTTGACAAACCTAAAAGGACTGACCTAATATCTCGGGGATTCAAAGATGAATCTTGCCTACGTAGCAAATGCTCAGAGACAACGTAGTTCAAACTAAGATGGAAGACTGGACTGATAGGATAAGAATTGACTTTGTTTTTGGGATTTTGACATTGATTTGGATGTTTTTGTATTTATATTCAGGAAATTTTTCAATTTTTAGGTCTTTTTTCAAGACTTTATACGATTTTTAGGACTTTATTTAGGACTTTTCAAATTTTTAGGCCTTTTTTCAAGACTTTTTCCATTTTTTATGACTTTTTGATGTTTTGGATGAAAATTGTGGCAAATGCATGTGAATGATGCCGACGCACATGAATCCAAGGACAACCATGATTTTGTTGCTAGTCAAGCTGAATACTGATTGACAGGTGACAATGACAATGACAATGTTGTTTGACGTGGGAAGGACACATCCCGAAACAACGTGAGGATGACAATGATATGACAAGAGGATAAAAGTATGTAGCAAGGCTAGGGACAAAGTCAAGGAATGTTTTGGATGATGGGTCGGGTTTTCCATATTGTTGCATTTGGAATGACTTAAGTAGGACTAGATGGGATGACGAGGGATCTTTAGACCATTGACAAGGGAAACCAAGATGGGTGATAGGTATAAAAGGACAATGGATGGTTTCTGTAAAAGATAGGAGACATGAGGACTATTATCATTAATTTTTCAAGGACAATGTCACATGAGGCTATGATGGTAATGACATGATATTCAATGACTAAGGTATGACCAAAAGATAAACATGTCAAAAAAAATTCCAAAGCATGATTTGTGTTTTTGCCCCAATCTTTGTCAAGATCAAAATAGGTGGGACAATGGACGAAATGACAGGGCTTGGATGGATAGATGGAAAGGTCATAAGAAATTTCATGTGAAGGGAATGGGAGATAAGATGACTTGCCCCCAAGTGTAATGGTCCACATAGATGATTTATTCTACACATGATGCCTGTTTTCCAAGTTTTCATCATGGTACTTATCCAAAGCGCCTATTTGCCAGGTTTTCACCGTTGGATGAAAGTTTTCTCTTTACTATTTTTGATATTTTTGTATTTTTGATTTTTTGCCAAATAGCCTTGATTCTTTAGATGGCCACTGACTGTGCTGAAGCCTTTGACGGTGTTGATGTAGAGACTGGTGCCATGACATGCCAATAATGACCTTTCTGAAGTAGTTGCCTTGTCAGGATGATAGCGCTTGCATACAACTGATTGATGTCATTGTGATCCTTTTTGATACTAGAGTTGGCCTTATCAAAATACGCACATCGCAATAGAGTGCCATGAGAGTCCTTATGAGAAAGAGTTGCTGCCAAGATTTTATGGATTTGTGACATGGGATGTTTGGACTTTAGGCGAGATGTAGGATTATGATGGATGATGGTAGACATGGACGAGTTAGTTGGAAGTTTGGATGCATTGATTTTTATTTTCCAAACTTGGGGTTTTGGATGACGAAGTTGGGAATTTTTATTAGGATAGTGTTTGGAACCAACACTTTTATATGTCTTTCTTGATGACCATTTTGACGGAGGTGGACATGTATTATATGTGGGATTCCTCTTGTGTTGTGGCTCCATATTTTGATTGACTTTTGGATTTGGCATATTTTCTTTGTTTGATTCATTCTTTTCTTGACTTGATCCATTTTGTTTTGGGATCCACTTTAGCTTCATTTGTCCACTTGACTTGTTGATTGATTCCATGGCCTTTGACATGTGATTTTGAATTTTGGATTTGTAATAATTTTGTTTTTGTTGGTTCCAAATGGAAGGCTTATTCATGTTGGAATGACAGTTCGGGGTGTGGAGGGAAGGGGTGTTGGCAACAATCTTATGACAAGGACTACTCATGACACCCATTTTGATGTTTGTATTAGATAAAGTTTCCCACAATATCGAGGAGGGACCACTAACATCATTAGATTTGTTGACTGAGGAATAGCCAAGACCTTCATGTCTGTAATTTTCCCGAACTTGTACTGGTTCAATAATTCCTTGCTCATGTAGGCCTAGTCCTTTTCCTTGATAATGCATGTTCTGACAGACTTTGTTGGCAATGGGATACTTGTTACTTTGGAAGCAAGATGCTAACCCATTCTTATTGTGGAAATCAATGCTTGAAATATTCTCCTCTGTAAGGAATCCTGCTCTGAAAAAGATAGATGATCCTAATTGATAGGATGTTGTAGCTTCACTAACATTTTGGACAGATTTTTGATTAACATCTTCGGTTTGATTTTTTGACATATCAGATTCTGATGATTCTGCTGGTGCTTTGAAGTTGATATCAAAACCATCTTCATGGTCATTGTCATAGAGCCCACTGAATTCGGTTATAGCTTGATCATTTGCAAATATTTCCATGCTAGGAGACTCTTGTTCTAGTGGTAAATCATCTATGTGTCCCATGGAGGCAAGTGTCTCATTGTTGGTAGTGTCAATATTGGAAGCTTGGAGAGGGTTATCTTCAAGTTTTTCATCATGAAGGGCATATAGGTCAAAGAGTGGATCATTTTGGACTTCTTGATCAAAGGTAGTGTCTTGATCAAAGATGGGTGCATTTTGAATGTCATGATTGGAAATAGGGTCTTGAATAAGGATAGGGTCATCTTGAATGACTTGGTTTTGGATGGACTCTTGACCAAAGATAGGTTCATCTTGAATGGCATGGTTTTGGATGGAATCTTGACCAAGGATAGGTGTCTTTGGTATGCCATGATTGTCTAGGAGAACTTCTTGAATGGACGTAAAGATGGGGTCATGGGATGGGCCACTTTGATCTTGACATGATGGTAATGTTATGACATTGTGCTTTGGACTTGCCTCTTGACATGTATCCTCAAGTGTATGCAAGGAGATGGGACTTTGGAGACCATGACTAGATGTGTTATCATGAAAACATGGAGTGTCCTAAAATGGATTGGTGTGTAATGGACTAGGATATGATGTGTAGGTTTGGACTTGGTTGAGGGATGATGGACTAGGATGACATGAATGATTAGAATAGGACATGGATGCATGACCAGTATATGATGTGGCTAGAGGATTAGAATATGAAATGGATGGAGGATTAGGATATGACATGGATGGTTGATTTGGATTGATGGATGGCTGATTTCCCTTGTCAAAGTTAAGGTGGGTTTGACTAATGGAAGTTTGTTGTGACTTAGTGTCATGGATGGTGCTAGGGGACCCTTGGTAATAGATGGAAAGAGGACTAGGACTCATGGATTTTTGGTAAGATGGATAGATGGATGGAATGCTAGGGGTTGTAAATTTGGACTTGGATTGGAGGTATAGTGTTTTGAATTCCCTAGCAAGTTGTGCTTGACCCTTAATATTGAATTGGCATTCAATTTGACTAGCAAGCATGTCATAGTGACTTGAAGACATGATGGTGGATGAAATGAGACTATGCTTTATGCAAGGTGACAATGCAAAGTGATAAAAGAGGATGCCTTATTGCAAATGATTTCTAGAAAAGGTTTTCTAACCACTCAAATTTTGGCCAATGTCTCGATTTGGATTGTCAAGGGACTGATTTGAAGGACAATATGATAAAATGACAAGGTGAGATTTCCCCACTAGACTTATGAGTTGGAAATAGCTCACCAAAGGACAATGACTTAGGATTGATTTGTTTTGACTTGGTCCAATGACAATGTATTTTTGAGACAATGGTTTGACAAAGAAAGGAAAGTTTTCCTATCCCAAAGGTGTGAAATTGAGGACTTTGGACTTTGCCTATGATGATGATGATGACGGATTGCAAGCTAGATGGAAACTAAAATGCAATAAAGGATGACTTGGGCAAGATGCTTTGCTGATTTTTTTTGACAAAGACCACTGAAAAAAAATGCCAGTAAAGATGTTTGCAAAAGTTTGGCCTTTGGTTTTTGACAGGAAATTTGTTTTTCCAAATGACAGGCAATTGCGGCGTTTTAGTTCACAGATGCAATTCAGTGACAAATGCGTTGCAAGATTTTGACTTGTTCTACATATTGGAAAATGCGGCTTTTCAGGTTTGCAAATGCGGTTCACAATGTCAAATGCGGTTTGTGAACTGGCAAATGCGGTTTGACAGTGGACTATGGATTATGCTAGCAAATGCGACTCAGGAATGGTCAATTGTGGCTCAGCAGAGCGAATGCGGCTTAGGACAGGAGAAATGTGACTCAGAAAATCAATTGCGGCTCAGGATAAAGCAAATGCGACTTGCAAGGGAAATTGCGACTCAGGATACAACAAATGCGTTTTGATAGAGCAATTGCGTTGTAGGAATTAAATTCTGGAAAACAGAAAACCATTTGGCCAATTTGACAAGTTTTTTATCCAGATTTGTTGATGTTTAGTTGTTTGAAGTTTGTTTGAAAGCAGTTTGCAAACACATATAGACTAAATTAATTCAAATAGACTCACTCTTAATAGTCAAAGGGTCATCATCGCAATCATAGCCCACATCTTAAAATCGCGTCGACTCACACAACCATGTCACCCCCTAAAGGGCGCCCATGTTTTTATCTTTTCCAGGTGCGTACTCAAGGTAACGAAAGTGGATACCGAATCCCTTGGGAAAACAGTCCATGGCGACTATATGGTGAGTGTCTTGGGGGGAGATTCTTCCCTCCCCTTGCACTGTGATTGAAACAATGTCTGGATACTGACACGGTTGGCCTCTACACTAAGGTTTTTAGTCAAGGTTTCCATTCGACGTGGCAAATAGATAAACTCCCTCAGGAGACCTCCCAATCTTTAGAACAAAGACTTTGGGGATGGTTATCTTGCCTACTACCGTTGAATATGGGTTTCCCCAAAATTCACTTTTGATTATAGTGGGTTGGAAAACCTGGCTTTGGTTGTTCCCACTTAGGTTGTTCCCGTAGGGTGAGTACTTTTTTCCACTATGGCAGGCCTGCTAAAGTTTGTAATAAAGTTTGAAATGCATAAATAAAATGGGTAAGTTTGACTTTTTGATCACCCAGTAAAGGGGAGAGCATATACCTATTACCCAATCAAGCACAATAGACAAATGTTCAGTTTTAAACCCAAATAAAAAATTTGTTACTCTAAGTGAAGATATTGCTTCACAACAGTCATGGGATTCATTTTAACCAAACAAAAAGAAGATGTAGTGACTATCCTAGGATTGATAAATTTCCAATTAAATTGCCTATCCTAGGATTGATAAGTTCCCAATTAAATGACTACCCTAGGGTTGGTTCATTTTAAGTCCATCAAAATGAAAAACTGGCCGCGGATGCGTCGGATCCAGATTACAATTCGAAAACAGAAAATTAAATTTTACCAGTCAAATGTGGCGCACTTGGTAGATGCGGCTCATCAGGTCAAATGCGGCTTTCTGGTTGTCAAATGTGGCTCGGCCAATCAAATGCGGCTTTCAGAAAACCGACTGCGGATTGACAGGTCAAATGTGACTTTCTAGATGTCACATGCGGCTCAGCTTTGCGAATGCGTCCTTTGGATGAGCAAATGTGGCTTGAAAGAGCGGATGCGTCGCTTGAAAAGGAAGATGTAGCTTAGAATGTCAAATGCATCACAAGAACTATCAGATGCGTCGTTCCGTACACCTGCAAAAAAAATCCAAAAATTTTGAACCCTAACCTGCAAAAAAAATGACGAAAAATCCGAAAAATGATGAAAAAAATCCGTACTATAACCTACAAAAATGTGTTAAATTGTTGAGTTCACCAATGTAATGATCTAAAATAATATTTGGCAAACATAGATCTAGGGTTAGAACATGCATGCAATAATAATAATAAATCAATCAATAAAATGCAAAGGAGAAAAGGAATGAGACTAGAACAGTCTCACCCTTTTCTCTCCTCCATGGCTCACCTCTATTGAACCTTCTCTACTTGCTGCAATATGATGAAATTCCCTCAGCCTTGTGATGAGCAAACTAAACTTATGACATGACCTAGCAAGTGTTGAAGGATTTAATCTAAAATGCAAGAGAATAAATCTACATGCAATGTAAATAAATCTGCAAAAGACAATGTTAGATGATATGCTATGACAATGTAAAATTCTAGAAATGCAAGATGATAAAAATGAAACTCTAAGATAGGAAAAATAATAATAAGAGGATAGGATCCCAAAATGAAGACAAAATTGACATTTTATAGAAAATGCAATTTTGTATGGACGGATGAGATTAAAGATTGACAAATGACCTAGAATCTATGGACAAGATTCAATATGACAACCCACAATTAGGGGTAGGGCAACATTAGGTCAAATTCAAAATGAATGAACAAGATTGATTTTAAGAAAAATCAAATCAAGGGTTGACAATGCATGTGACAAGGCACACAAACCGAAATTGTTGGAGAATCAAATAATAATTTAAAATTATTTAATTCAAGAGGGGTTGTTGACTTTTTAAATTAAAAACCATTTTAATTCAAAAAGGGTGGGGTCATGTGACAGTAAATAATTTAAATTATTTACATAAGAAGGGATTTTTAAAGAGGGACTTATTTTAAATAAATAAGATTTATTTAAAATGAGCACAATAAAAGAGGAGAGATTAAATAATAAAATTATTTAATTTAGGTGGTGGGACTTATTTTAAATAAATAAGATTTTATTTAAAATGAGGAGAATGTGAAGATGGCCATAATTAAATAAATAAAAGAATTTATTTAATTACAAGAGGACTTTAAATTACAGACATATTAAATAAATAAAGTTATTTATTTAATAATCAAGAAGACATAATGGACAAGGATAATTAAATAAATTAAGAAATTTATTTAATTATAGGAAGACTTTAGACAATTAGTGACGTAATTAAATAAATATTTACAATCTATTTATTTAATAATCATGAAGAATAAACGGATATGAATTAATTAAATAATCATGAATTATTTAATTAATAGTCAAATGTGGACCAAGGACATAATTAAATGTTATAATTATGCTAGGAAGAAAGAGATTAAAATAGAGCTTGCAAGCCTAGGTCATTTTTATGTGTCTACATTTGCCCCTCTTTGTCATAATGCAGCCTGTCGCATTGTGGCAAAGAAAATAAGTCAAACATATGCCCCAGTGCAAAATAGGATGAGGAAGAATGATGAGGAGGGTAGCGGTATGCCCCCTCAAGAGGACAGATGGGTTCCAAGAACACAAGTGTGCTCTTGAAATGGATGAGAAGACGAGAATATTGATGAGAAGACTGGAAATGTATAAGAAAGATAGATATGGATGAATGTTAGGATAGAAGGAAATGCAAGTTAGTGAGGAAAAAAGAAATGCATGTTAGAATCGTTCAATGTTTGCTAGAGTACTTTAATATTTATTGCTCTTTAATCATCATTGGGCGGTAAAAATGACACAAATGGACAACAAACACCATGGTATGACATAGACCAAGGTATGCAAGGTCATCCACTTGCAAAACAGATAGTCGCAGACAAGGAATGTCCTAACTCATACTAGAGGCCCATTTGCCCCAGTCTTTTTGTCAAGACAATCCACAAACAGTAGTCAAAGAAAAATAAAATAGGTCAAAGAGACGTCGTCGCACCTCTAAATCCTTCAGGGGACATCCTTGAGGTAGCTAGTAACATGACCAAAAGACAAGTCAATAAAAAGATAAGACAAAATAGCCAAAAAATTAACAACCATTTAATTGTATTGCCAATGTTTGTTTGCCGAAGATTAATTGTTTGAAAGCTTGATAGTTTTCACAGTTTGACGGTTTGATGGTGCCTAAGGTTAGGAAAGACACATCCTGAAAAGGAAAATGACACTTTGACGAGGTTCAAATCCAAGAAGGACACATTTTGAAGAGGACCAAAAAGTGACGAGATTTGACATTTTGACTAATGTTTTGGCAAGCTGACTGATGTTGACTGTATGATTGATTGGACTATGTTGTCTGATTTGGACCAATTTTGACATTGACATTTTGAATGACTGTCTTGTGTTAAGATTTTGATAGTGCTTTATTGACTGATGCGACCATGTTTGACTTATGATCTTTATTTTGACAAACCTAAAAGGACTGACCTAAATGTCTCGGGGATTCAAAGATGGATCTTGCCTACGTAGTAAATGTGCAGAGACAATGTAGTTCAGACTAAGATGGAAGACTGGACTAATAGGATAAGAATTGACTCTGTTTTTGGGATTTTTACATTGATTTGGATGTTTTTGTATGTCTTTTTTTTAGGACATTTTTCAATTTTTAGGTCTTTTTTCAAGACTTTATACGATTTTTAGGATTTTATTCAGGACTTTTTTAGATTTTTAAGGTTTTTATGACTTTTTGATGTTTTTATGACAATTGTGACAAATGCATGTGAATGATGCTGACGCACATGAATCCAAGGACAACCATGATTTTGCTGCTAGCCAAGTTGAATACCGATTGACAGGTGACAATGACAATGACAGCGTTGTTTGACGTGGGAATGACACATCCTGAAACAACGTGAGGATGACAATGATATGACAAGAGGATAAAAATCTGCAGCAAGGCCAGGGAAAAAGTCAAGGAATGTTTTGGATGATGCACTAGATTTTCCATATTATTGCATTTGGAATGACTTAAGTAGGACTATATGGGATGACAAGGGATCTTTAGACCATTGACAAGGGAGACCAGGATGGGTGATAGGTATAAAAGGACAATGGATGGTTTGGACTAGGAGAATATTATATGATCTCCAAGGATGATGATGCATGAGGCTATGATGGTAATGACATGATATTCAATGACTAAGGTATGACCAGAAGATAGACATGTCAAAAAGTTTTCCAAAGCATGATTTGTGTTTTTTCCCCAATCTTTGTCAAGATCAAAATAGGTGGGAAAATGGATGGACATGATAAGGTTTAGATGGGTAGATGGAAATGTCATAAGTAATGTCATGTGAAGGGCATGGGAGATGAGACGACTTGCCCCCAAGTGTAATGGTCCACATAGATGATTTATTCTACACATGATGCCTGTTTGCTAGGTTTTCATCATGGTACTTATCCAAAGCACCATAAGAATGGTTTTCACTATTGGATGAATTTTTTCTCTTTACTGTTTTTGCCATTTTTTAATTTTTTTTGTCTTTTTGATTTTTTTTGCCAAATAGCCTTGATGCTTTAGGTGACCACTAACTGTGCTGAAGCCTTTGATGATGCTGATGTAGAGACTGGTGCCATGACATACCAATAATGACCTTTATGAAGTAGTTGCCTTGTCAGGATGATAGCACTTGCATACACCTGATTGATGTCATTGTGATCCTTTTTGATACTAGAGTTGGCCTTATCAAAATATGCACATCGCGATAGAGTGCCATGAGAGTCCTTATGATAAAGAGTTGCTACCAAGATTTTATGGATTTGTGACATGGGACGTTTGGACTTTAGGCGAGATGTAGGATTATGATGGATGACAGTGGACATGGACAGGTTGGTGGAATGTTTGGATGTAACCATTTTTACTCTCCAAACTTGGGTTAATCGATGATGGAGGTTGGATCTTTGATAGCGTTTGGAACCAACACTTTTATATGTCTTGCTTGATGGCCATTTTGATGGAGGTGGACATTGATTATATGTGGGAGTCCTCTTGTGCTGTGGCTCCACATTTTGATTGACTTTTGGATTGGGCATCTTTTCATTGCCTGATTTATTCTTTTCTTGACTTGACCCACTTTGTTTTGGGATCCATTTTAGCTTTATTTGTCCACTTGACTTTTTGTCTGATTTGATGGCCTTTGACATTTGATTTTGGACTTTGGATTTGTAATAATTTTGTTTTTGTTGGTTCCAAATGGAAGGCTTATTCTTGTTGGAATGATAGTGTAAGATGTGGATGGAAGGAGTGTTGGAAATAACCTTATGACAAGGACTACTTATGACATCCACTTTGATGTTTGTATTAGATAAAGTTTCCCCTAATGTCGAGGAGGGACCACTAACATCATTTGATTTTCTAAACTAATGGATAGCCAAGACCTTGATGTCTATAATGTGCTTGAACTTGTATAGGTTCAATAATGCCTTGTTCATGTAGGCCTAGTCCTTTGCCTTGATAATGCATGTTCTGACAGATTTTCTTGGTGATGGGATACTTGTTACTTTGGAAGCAAGATGCTAACCCATCTTTATTGTGGAAATGATTGCTTGAAATCTTCTCATCTATGAGAAAGCCTACTCTGACAAAGATAGATGATCCTAATTGATAGGATGTTGTAGCTTCATTGACATATTGGACAGATTTTTGACTGACATCTTTGATTTGATTTTCTGTCATATCAAATTCTGATGATTTTGTTGGTGCTTCCAAGTCTATGTCAAAACCGTCTTCATGGTCATTTTCATAGAGCCCACTGAATACTGCTATAGCTTGATCATTTGCAAATATTTCCATGCTAGGAGACTCTTGTTCTATTGGTAAATCGTCTATGTGTCCCATGGAGGCAAGTGTCTCGCTTTTGGAAGTGCCAATACTTGAAGTTTGGATGGAATCATCTTCAAGTGTTTCATCATGAATGGCATATAGGTCAAGGAGTGGATCATTTTGGACTTCTTGATCAAAGATAGTGTCTTGATCAAAGATGGGTGCCTTTTGAATGTCATGATTGGAAATAAGATCTTGACTAAGGATAGGGTCATCTTGAATGAATTGGTTTTGGATGGACTCTTGACCAAGGATAGGTGTCTTTGGTATGCCATGATTGTCTAGGAGGACTTCTTGAATGGACGTAAAGATGGGGTCATGGGATGGCCCTCTTTGATCTTGACATGATGGTGATGTTATAATGTCATGCTTTGGACTTGCCTCTTGACATGTATCCTCAAGTGTATGCAAGGAGATGGGACTTTGGAGACCATGACTAGATGTGTTTTCATGACAAACTGTATGTTGGGATGGAGTGTCTTGAAATGGATTGGTGTGCAATGGACTAGGATATGACATGGAGCTTTGGAAAGGGTTAGTGGATGGAGGACTAGGATGAGATGAAGGATTAGAATAGGACAGGGATGCATGACAAGGATATGACATGGATGGAGGATTAGAATATGACATGGATGAAGGATTAGGATATGATACGAATGAAGGACTAGGATACGAAGTGGATAGTTGGTTTGGATTGATGGATGGTTGATTTCCCTTGTCAAAGTTAGGGTGGGTATGACCAATGGACATTTGTTGTGGCTTAGTGTCATGGATGGTGTTAGGGGACCCTTGATAGTAGATGGATAGAGGACTAGGACTCTTGGATTGTTGGTAAGATGGATAGATGGATGGAGGGCTAGAGGTTGTAAATTTGGACTTGGATTGGAGGTATAGTGTTTTGAATTCCCTAGAAAGTTGTGCTTGACCATTACTAATGAATTGGCATTCAGTTTGACTAGCAAGCATGTCATAGTGACTTGAAGACATGATGGTGGATGAAATGAGACTAAGGCTATCCAAAGTGATAATGCAAAGTGATAAAAGGGAATGCCTTATGTCAAATTATCTTTAGGAAAGGTTTTCTAACCACTCAAATTTTGGCCAATGTCTCAATTTGGATTTTCAAAGGACTAGTTTGAAGGAGAAGATGATAAAATGACAAAGTGAGATTTCCACACTAGACTTATGAGTTGGAAGTAGCTCACCAAAGGACAATGACTAAGGATTGATTTGTTTGACTTGCTCCAAAGACAATTTAATTTTTGATACAATGGTTTGACAAAGAAAGGAAAGTTTTCCTATCCCAAAGTGTACAAAATTGAGGACTTGATTTAACAAATGCAGTTCATGATGGCAAGTGAGTTGCAGAAAGTGATTTGACAAAATTTTAGGCTAATTGCAAAGATTTGTTATAGTTGGCAAAGTTGTTTCAGATTTTGGAAAGTTTGATGTTTATTTGTCTCAAAACAGTTGGCAAATACATGGTGTTGTAAAAATGATGAAAATCAACCACATAGAAGTCATTTTACAAAATCTTATGGCTGCAAGGACAGTAATCTTTTGGATCCCACTAACCGCATATCTTTAGCGAATGAATTCAGAAGCTTGGCCCCACAGGCTCCCCCTTATAGTGCACTCACTTCTCAGGGCAACCAAGCTTCCAACCTCCATGAAACTCCCATGGCAGATTGATCATCTCTACTAAGAACTGCACAGGTGTAGGTGTCATCACAATGACCGTTGTTGTACCAAAGAATAGAAGGAATTTGGCTTGCTAAAACAAAGGATTTAATTCGGGCATCTGTTCGAGTGGTTATACATGGGGCTAAGATTAAGCTCCATTATGGAGGCACTCTAACCTGAAGAGGTTAAGCTCAACAGGGTTTTGGGGAGTACTACTTGGTCCGTATAACATATCTGCACTCGTAATCTTAGGCTTTCCCTTAAGATTCACATTTATATACCGGTCGAAAGTAGATTGGCTAAAAAGCTTCGTTGCCGGTTTGAGTCGCTTTGGGGTGAGTACTTTTTCCCACCAAAGTAGGCCCAATTTTCTAATGTTCAACAAAAGCAAATTAGAATATTCATAGTTCAATCGATCCTTGTTTAAAAACAAGAAGTGAAAACATCAATATCCTAACTCACACTCGCATGGTGTTCATTTTAAGCCCAAATCAAAATGTGTTGAAAAACATAAAAAAAACATGGAGTTCATTTTAACCATTTGTAGTATTTGTCAAAACATGGGGTTCATTTTAACCGTTTGTAGTGTGAGCTAGCTAAAAGTTCATTTTAACCCAATGCTATGAAGATGCAGATTCATTTTAAGCCAATGAGTTGTAATGCAAGTTGTGTTCTTTTTAGCCCAATGAGTATGCATTCATGTTTATTTTAACCCATGAATGTAAAATGCAAGTTTGTCTAAGATTTATAAAATGAACAAGTAAAAATCGTTAGACTCCTTGCCACAAGCTGCAAACAAAAAATTAGTAACCCAAAAAATTTAAGCTACTAAATAGAAAAAGAGTGTTGCCCTAACCCTATTTGACCTAATGCAAGACCAATCCCTAGAGTCAATAATAGTTTCTCTTACACCCAGGATCGCACAAGTGCGCAAGGGGAGAGGATACTTCTATTATTGATCACTAATATTAGAGGGTTAACTAGTCAACATAAATATGATTTTTGGAACTAATTTTTGCATCAAAAGTAAAAACATAGAAAATAAACCCTTTCTAAAATTCAAATAGCTTTCCAGAAATGTAAAGAAATCCAAACAATTCTATGTTTTGCATCCAAAATAATTTTTTTATGAAACATTATAAAAAAAACATTAAAAATTAAAAAAAAGTCTGAAAAATCTGATTTTTTTATTGAAGGTGTCTGACATCATTCCAAACTTGCAAAAAAAAATTTGTGAATAGATCTACAACAGTTTGTGAGATATAAGTCAATCTTTGTAAAACCCTAATTTTTAAAGATCTATTTTTTATGAAATTATTCTACAAGAAAATTAAAAACATAAAACACAGACCCCTATTGAAATTGAGAGAGCTTTTTGAAACTGTAAATAAATCTGAAATATTCACTAATTTTCACTCAAAATTGATTTTTCATGAAAATAACAAAGAAAATTATTAAAACTTCAAAACAGCTCCAAAAAATTTGAATTTTGGACTAGAAGCTCTAAATATTGTCCCCAACCTGCAAAATAAAATTTGTCAGAAAATAAATAGTTGTTTGAGAGATATGGTTGAATCTTTGAAAACTAGGGTTTTATCTCCAAAATGGTGCAAAACCTGCAACAAAAAGGATCCAACTCCAAATATCTTCAAAATTTGTCAAAATATGTCAGGCTCACCAATGTAATAATGATAAATTTCTATAGGTTTAGTAATGTAATATGCAGAACATAAAAACCCAAAGTAGGTAATGGAGTGCAAAGGAATAGATGAACAATCTCATAGATTGTCTTCATCCTCCATGACTAACCTCCATTACACCTTCTTAATTTGCTGAAATAAATTGTTTGCCCTCAGATTTGTGAAGAGCAAGCCAATAGAAATGACAAGCCCTAAGCAAATATTGAAGGATTTGAATAACCTAAATGCAATACTATGCCCTACTGCAACTAGTAAGCATCTATAATGTCTAAGCTATGTCAAATAAAATCTAAAATGCTATGCCAAATGAAACTTAACAATGCTAAAAGTATGAAAGTGCAAGATGATAATAATTCCTAAGCGAGATGATAATATGAAAATGCAAGATGATCAAAATGAGACCAAAATTGCTCTTTTATAGAAAAGGCAATTTTATGTGAATGGCCAAGATTGAAAGTTAGTAAATGCCCTAGAATCAATGGATGAGATTCACTA
The DNA here is from genome assembly GCA_007115665.2 of Sequoiadendron giganteum. NCBI lineage: Eukaryota > Viridiplantae > Streptophyta > Pinopsida > Cupressales > Cupressaceae > Sequoiadendron > Sequoiadendron giganteum. The sequence continues at coordinate 619,720,563 of CM021105.1, read as the reverse complement.
AAGTAACCCACAATTAGGGTTAGGGAAACATTAGGTCAAATTCGAAATGAAGGATCAAGATTGATCCTTTAGAGAATCAAATCAATGGCTGACAATGCATGTGACAAAAGATTCTGGGCACGAAAAACAGAGTCATTGGGGAATTAAATAATTTATTTAAAATTATTTAAATCAAGAGGGAATGTTGACTTCTTGAATTAAAAACTATTTTAATTCAAAAGTGTGGGGTCATGTGACAGTAAATAATTCAAATTAAATTATTTACAAAAGAAGGGGATTTTAAATAAGACTTATTTTAAATAGATAAATTTATTTAAAATGAGCACAATAAAAGAGGGGGAATTAAATAATAAAATTATTAAATTAATGTGCTGGGACTTATTTTAAATAAATAAGATTTAGAAGAAATTAAATAATAAAAGGTTATTTAATTTAAGTGAGAATTAAATAATAAAGATATTATTTAATTTAGAGGAATGTGACAAAGGGGACCTTTTAAATTAAATAAAATGATTTAATTTAAAGTTTAGGAGAGGACCAAATTAAATAAATAAAATTTATTTAATTTAAAGAGAAGAGGTTAATGAATAATTAGATAATTAAATATAATTATTTAATTATAGTGGAAGGTGGATTAAATAAATAAGAATTTATTTAATTTTAGGAAGAAGAGGACTTAATTAGTGACATAATTAAATAAATAAATAAAGTTATTTATTTAATAATTAGGAAGACATAAAGGGGTAAATAACTTAAAAAATTTATTTAATTATAAGAGGATATTTAGACAATTAGTGACGTATTAGATAAATAAATAAAACTTATTTATTTAATAATCAAGAAGAATAGAAAGGGACATGAATTGGTTAAATAATTAAGAATTATCTAATTAATAATTGGAAGTGAGTTAGGGACATAATTAAAATGTCCTAATTAGGGTTAGAAGAAGAGCTTGTGGGTCTAGGTCATTTTTATGTGTCTACACCTAGATCTTTGTCTTTTCATTGCATTTACGTCTACCATCTTTCCTATCATATTAGAAACAAAAAAGCAGGCATCTGTAAGTTCCTATATATTCTACATTGCAATTTTTTTCTTGTTAATTGACTTGCTCATATTGTTTGACGACACTCGAATCTTTGTCTATTCATAGCGTTTATGCCTACCGTCTTGGAGGCAAAGTTATAGAGTAAAAGAACAATTTGCTTCAAGTTCAGAATGGGGAGAATTGGAAAGAAGTTGATCTATTTTTTAGATCCTTCCCACATAACAACAACTACCCTATTGCCTGTGCTAACTCTATCTTCATTAGGGAAAACAACTATTACCACCCAATTGTCAATGTCTCTTCTCTCCTCTATCCGATTGTTCAAAATCACTAGAAATCATTGCCTCCAAATGTAATCAACACGTTATCCATTCGATTCCCCATTTTCCTCTATCGATAAATGCAAAATAAATGATTGAATTCCCTCATTCTTGACATTCTCATTTTTTCAATAATATGATCTATTGAGAGGGTTTATATCTATTGTATGGGTAATATGGTCTATTCAAAAATCGTATGAATTATTTGATGGGGATGAAATATGTGTTTATTGAGAGGTTTTATATCTATTGTATTGGGGTGAAGCCACAATAGTGGTTTGCAATTCAAATGAGGAAGGAAAACTCACAAAAAATGAATACATGGAAAAAAAATTAATTTTAGGGGTTCGTACAAACCTACTGGTTTGAGCGAACCCATAAGGGGTTCGTTCAAACCAGGGTTCGAGCGAACCCATAAGGGGTTCGTTCAAACCAGGGTTTGAGTGAACCCTTTTAATTCTTTCCCACCCAAAAACCCAACAAAATACCTTTTGGAAGGGTGGTTTGCTCGAAGCCCTAGGGGTTCGTATGAACCCTCCTTATTCCTCATCCCCCTTGAGACACAATTAAACCCTAAATTTTGGCACTTTGAAGCTTAGGTTGAGGATGAAAATGGGGGAATCTTCAGAAACCCAGCTGGAATCAGGTAGTCCTTAGAATTCTCTATCCAACGAATATAATTTTAATATGTTTTGGTTTTATTATGTATTTGTTTTTTTAGTTTTATTAAACATAGGTTTTTAATCGAAAATGAAGGTCTTTGTTCTGCACATGTGGAAAAATAATAGATTATCAAAAAAAAAAATTGAAAAATATGAGTGCACCAGATATTGAAGTCCTTGACCAACAAAAAAATATGAATTTCGATATATACAAAATAAGTTACGCATTATACGGTCGCGCTATGTCTGAATTGTAATTGGTTTGACTTCGAAACTTGATTAAAGAAAAAATATTCAATAAAAAATTATCTAACCAAGTGGAAGCACTAGATATCCGATTTACAAATCTAAATTCGAAAGAATTATAATTTTACCCTTCATGGAAAAAATGTTATGCGTTATACAGTGTGCATCACTTTTTAAAAATGTTGTTTTCTAGAAAAAAATCAATTTTCGTGGGAGATGGAAAAAGAAGTGCAATCTAATTCCAAAAAAATTGAAAAAAATATTTTTAGAATCTACATACAAAATTTGGTGAGACTCTAGTTTGCATCATCTTCAAATTCCTCATGGTTTAGCCGCTATAAGTGCCTAAATGTGAAGATTTAGTTAAAAATAATAATTTCAGTGTCTAGTTTGGCCAAAAATTATAAATCGGATCACCCATTGGAAGTGAAAAAAGAGATGTTTGTAAGTTCCTATATCTTTTACACTGTCATTTTCTCCATTATTTATTGATTTTTTGAGATTTTTTGATGCGGATAAAAATATGTTTGTGTTAACAGGGTTTATGTCTTACATATTGGAAGCAAAAAACAATGTGTTTGTAAGTTCCTATATCTTTTACACTGTTTAATCAATTCCTAATGTTTTGTCGCTATTGCAAAATATTTTATGCCTTTCTAATGTTCTTTGACATAGTCATGTCCTCACACCTAGTCTTTCTATTTACACGTGTCATTTTAATGAGGGCATTGTGCATATATAGTCCCTAATTCTCATTTATGTTGTTTATTCATTTTCTTAGATTGTTTGATGAGGGTGAAATCTGGGTCTATTGAGGAAATTTACATCTATCATATTGAAAGAGAAAAAGGAGAGGTGTGTAAGGTCCTATATCTTTTACACTGTCATTTTTGTGTTGTTTATTCACTTAGATTGTTTGATGAGAGTGAAATATGTGTCTGTTGATAGGTTATATGTCTATCATGTTGCAAGAAAACAAAAGGGTCGGTTGTAAGTTACTTTATCTTTTATAGTGTCCTTTTATAGTTTCTTACATCTATGCATTTTATGGGTTAATATTGTTTGTTTTTTCCTGCATTTACTAGTCCCTAATTTTCATCTATTATGAATAGACTGAATTACAGGCATCATTAAAGGCTTATGGTGTAGATTTTTATGTCTATGAAATCCATGTCTGTTGAGAGGGTTTATATCTATCATATTGGAAGCAAAAAAGGAGGCATTTGTAAGTTCCTATATCTTTTACATACTCATTTTTTGTGTTGTTTATTCATTTGCTCAAAAAAGGTTGATGAGGATGAAATCTATTTCTACTAGCAAGGTTTATGTATATTGTATTGGAAACAAGGAACAAGGAATTTGTAAGTTATTATATCTTTTATAGTGTCATTTTATAGCTTTTTACATCTCTGCATTTTTTCAGTTAATATCTTCTTTTTTTTTCTCTGCATTTAATGGGTTAGTGCCTATTGTTTGTTGTCCTCTGCATTTTATGTATTGATTTCTATTCTTCCATGTCTTTGAGTGCTTTTATGGGTCACTATCTCTTGTTGAGTTACAGACTTAACACCATAACTCATTAATTGTGACTTTCTTGTTGGGCACAACTAAGAATGGATCTAATATTTTCTCTCCATGCATCTATACCAAGTGCACTTCGATATATCAAAATCATTTCATCAATTGGTAATGTTTTGTTGTTGTTGGAAACATTTCATGGAATTTTCATTTATTGCCAATAGACTAAACCACATTCATCATCAATGGATTATGGTGTCAAGTTTTAAGTGTTAGAGTAATTGGGTATTTACTTTATTAATTAAACAATATTTGTTTAATTACTTAAAGTTCCCTTTTACCTCTTTTCACTTAAGCTAACATTAGGTGCATAATAATTAATTACTTTATTAATTATTATTGTGCAAGCCTAGGGTTTTCCTTTTTAGGGTTTTCATCTATATATGGTTGAAAACTATCTTTTGTATCATTATTCATTTTACATTTTCAGGTGAATACATTACTCCATATTCTTGAACATTTCTTTTGTTGCTTCTCTTTGCTTCTCCTTGTAACAGGTTATTTGCTTGTAGAGATCTTTGGGCTTCTGTGGTGTTGTATCTTCTCAACTCCAACATGGTATCAGAGCTTCAGATTTGCAGCTACTTGTTCTTGTTTTGAGATTTTTGCATTGGAAGCAAATCTAGGGTTCTAAGGTTTCTTCTTGTGGATTCAGCATACTCTGAATTTTAGGTTCACTTTGGGCTCAAACGGACAGTGCCATTGGATTCGTAGCACCCAAAAACCCCTAAATCGATTGTCAAATCGTCGATTTTGGCTCCGTCCCGGCTCCATCAAGCCCGCTCTGCCCACTCACTCACCCCACTGACATCCGAGCTCGCCGGGCTCCACTCCGAGCTCGCCGACCCGAGTCGGCCCCTCCAGCCCCCGCAGGCTTCCAAACCGGCCGCCTGATCACATGTCTACCGCCGACAGCCCCTGAGGGCTTCCCCTGCACCGCCGAGGTCACATGAGGAGCCAGGGGCCGCATGCCCAACTCCCAACCGCCAACCCCCTAGTCCTCCATATGGCCAGGGGCCGATTTTTTTTTAGCCCCTGAGGGCTGTGGGACATTGTTTTTCCCCTTTTGAGCAGCTTGCACTAAATCGGGCGTAGAATGGGCATTTTTTCTTGGATTTTCGAAAATGAGATATCATCGAAAAGCTGGTTTCAGTGCCATTCCAGTGGTACTAGTAAATTTTCTTGATTTTGTAGTTTTGCAATTTTTTTGCCAGTCAAAGTCAGAACTTGGTTTTTTCACTCCAAGGGGCATATCTTTTGCATCCGAACTCCATTTTGTGCAAACGAATAGGCGTTGGAAAGGTATAACATTGCTCTTTCCAGATATATAGTCTATTTTACTAGAATATTTACTAGGTATTTTTTATTTAGCTTTGTGTGTTTTTACACTTTGCTCAATTACTTGGTCATCTTGGCTCCTACATGGGGTTTGTTTGCGTTGGATGGGTTACATTGATATGCTTTATCACTGCTGAGATCATTAGTCTCTGAATTTTTCATTTGAAGAGTTATCATGGGTTTTTCTACTCACCCTTTAGTTTGTCTTCTGGAACGGGGTAATTAGGAGTCATGGGCAAAGGGTATACTTACACATTGTAGGTGGCTTAATATTTTGCCTTATTTGTATGATCTCGTACCTGAACCAGCAACTTTAGAGGGTAGATTAGCATGGGATATTATTAGAAATCACATAGTAGGACTTATATTGTCTAGTGTTGATCATGACACTGTGTGGTTATATCAGACATTGATTGTCCTCACCCACTTTGGACATGTCTTTGGGAGATCTATGGAGACCCTATTCTATCTCCATTCCTAGAGGATCCTGCTTCAGATTGTCTCATACCCATTGCTTGGAGAGAGAATACACCATTTGATCATGATACTTTAGAGGAGCTTGAGTATTTAGACACCCTTACTTGTTTCGATGGATCAGAGGTTTGTCTCATAGTTCCTACTCTTCAGACTGGGACTTCATCAGCATCTCTTGTTCTTCTTGATTCAGTATAGCAGGGCATCATACATCTTGTAGACATAGCTACTTTGGACTCTTATGTTGCAGACATATCTTTCTTGTTTGTTGAGTCCTATATTGCAAATTTGGAGGATTACTTTGAGGACATTCATCTCCTCTACCTTGATAGTCAGGTTATCACTATTCACCCACCATTATGCATGCATTTCAGTATTCTCCACTTCAGTTTGGATTTGGAATTATTTGTTTCAGTTCAGACAGTGAGACTCTTCAGCATCCTATCATGGCACACATCTTGAGACAGATTGGTTCCTCATTCTTCATAGGGTTTCTTCGACATAGGTCCATGGATCTATTTCTTCCCAAGGGGAGGAATATCATTTGCCGCTTCAGGATCTCCTTTTGGATTCTACATTAGGCATCTACCATTGTGACAGGAGTTTCTTCATTGGGGGCCTTCTTTTCTCTTTCTATCTCTCCTATGGAGACCATTGTACATGTACTTATATGATAGAAGTTGTCTATGGGGGGTATAATGTTATCCACCTCCTATCCTTCTTTCATTAGTGCATTGCTTTCCTTCCTTGCATTCTATTTTGGGGAGGAATTTTGTTCCCACTGGGTTTTCTCCTTTACCCCATTTCATTTAGTTTGCATTGATTTTGTACATGGGTACCTGATCTGGCCTTGTTGTTGGGACCCATTGCTTTTGCTTTCAGTAGCTTCTTCTAGGTTTTAGCTTCTCCCTATGTCTATCTTAAGGGGGGGTGTTAGAGTAATTGGGTATTTACTTTATTAATTAAACAATATTTGTTTAGTTACTTAAAGTTCTCTTTTACCTCTTTTCACTTAAGCTAACATTAAGTGCATAATAATTAATTACTTTATTAATTATTATTGTGCAAACCTAGGATTTTCCTTTTTAGGGTTTTCATCTATATATGGTTGAAAACTATCTTTTGTATCATTATTCATTTTACATTTTCAGGTGAATACATTGCTCCATATTCTTGAGCATTTTCTTTGTTGCTTCTCTTTGCTTCTCCTTGTAACAGGTTATTTGCTTGCAGAGATCTTTGGGCTTCTGTGGTGTTGTATCTTCTCTGTTGAGAGGGTTTATATCTATCATATTGGAAGCCAAAAAGGAGGCATTTGTAAGTTCCTATATCTTTTACATACTCATTTTTTGTGTTGTTTATTCATTTGCTCAAAAAGGTTGATGAGGATGAAATCTATTTCTACTAGCAAGGTTTATGTATATTGTATTGGAAACAAGGAACAAGGCATTTGTAAGTTATTATATCTTTTATAGTGTCATTTTATAGCTTTTTACATCTCTGCATTTTTTCAGTTAATATCTTCTTTTTTTTTCTCTACATTTAATGGGTTAGTGCCTATTGTTTGTTTTCCTCTGCATTTTATGTATTGATTTCTATTCTTCCATGTCTTTGAGTGCTTTTATGGGTCACTATCTCTTGTTGAGTTACAGACTTAACACCATAACTCATTAATTGTGACTTTCTTGTTGGGCACAAATAAGAATGGATCTAATATTTTCTCTCCATGCATCTATGCCAAGTGCACTTCAATATATCAAAATCATTTCATCAATTGGTAATGTTTTGTTGTTGTTGGAAACATTTCATGGAATTTTCATTTATTGCCAACAGACTAAAGCACATTCATCATCAATGGATTATGGTGTCAAGTTTTAAGACTATCAAGAAAAGGATTATGTGTGTTGTTTATTTACTTGCACAAATTACTTGATGACAATGACATCTATCAAAATAGGAGGCAGTTATAATTCCCTATATCTTTTACACCACCTTTCTAGCACTGTTTATATCTATCATCTGCTTTTATAGATTGATGCACCCGTCGTTCAATTAAATTATTAACACCATAATTCATGAATTTTGAGTTATATGTTCACCACCATTAACAATGCAACTAATATTTTGTCTCCCATGCATGCATGCCAACCGCAATTCAATTTTTTAAATAAAAATTAGGTCTAGATAAGTGAAAAATTGGCTAGTGTAAAATTTGTAATATTTCATCAATATGCAATGTTTCCTTTTTGGGGACATCTAGTTCTTCAATCAGGTTAGATTCACAATTTTCTATCTTTTCTCTTTCTTTCACTCATTAACTTTAATTCAGGATCTTCTTCTTCTACAGGTATTGATCTCTTAGATGTAAGTAGACATCAAGGTCCTGCCCTTGCCGCCCTATCAAAGGCACTTGAAAGGACATTTGTAAGTTTTTTAACATATTGCCCCTCTTTCCTATTAAATGATTTCTCTTTCTAATATTTTCATGCTTTTTTATTTTAATTATTTCTTCCATCAACTAAGTACTACTTTCAATTTCTCGATGCAGTTGCCTAAACCAAAAAAAATGAAATGACAACTTAGTTGGCACTCATTGATATCCATGCTGCCATGATCACAATGAAAATATCATTTCCACATGCATCAGATTGACTGATTCAATATACATAAAACTATTTGAAATTCTATAAATTACATATTTCATAACTCATTGTAATCTATCCAATATCAAATTTTTGATTTGGACAACTCAATCGAGGATATTTATCTTGGTTTTGATAAAACTTATCGAATAAAATTATCTCATCACATATATATTCAAACATTTTTTAATATGGCTATTCATACAATGTTTGTTTCATTTCATCTTATTGCATTATAGTGTCACATTATCTTAGACCCATTACTCATTTATCTGATCTCTTAACTTAAGCACTTTTCATATATGTCCTAATGATCATATTTCTCTCTATGTGTCTCACTATTCATGTGTCTTGTCCATCTTCACACTCTACCTTACATGCTTATTAAATATACGATCAATGACACAAAGAAAATATTAACAATCAAGTTTTTCAATCTAATCAAACATGTAATTAAACCATAAAAAAATATTCACAACATATGAACAAGTATGTATGCAAAAAAACTTGCAAAAAAAAAACTACTAAAAAGAATTTTACATCAATATAATATGCTTATCATTTCGTCTAATACTAATCTACCACTATAATTAAACATGTATTAAACCATAAATATTAATGACATGGTGGAGAAGTGAACATGACTAATCTACATTTGTTGGCTTTACATGTAAAGAGCGGAAAATTCCATAAAAACAATTCGACAATACTTAAAATAAATTCCATTATATTCCAAATAAAGTCATCATTTCAATCATTCATTCATCATAAATCAAGTCGATTACATACAACGACATAAAAGTCAAAAATATATCTTTCATTACATTTCAGTCTAGATCTTACAAGTGTCGAAATACACATTTCAAATAATAAATACAAAGGATGATACCTATCCAGTTTACAATTCGAGACTTAGGCATTCAGTCACCATAAGCTCGTCAATATATACATCATGAATAATAAAGCATTTAAAAAGAAGAATCAGTTTGTCGATCTTCCATGCATAAGCAAATCTTCAAAAGAAGATGAGAACAAGGATCAGACGCTTTTCCACCCAACCTCGAAGCTTACGCTTCCCCGAAATTTATTATTCAATCAAGAAATACCCGAGCCTACATGAATTGCTTAGCAAAAAGTAGTCTACAAGCAAGATGGAATATGGTGCATGCCTAGTACTACTAGTAAACCACAAGCATTTTCATTTTTCTAATTTAGTTAAGAAAGAAGCAAGTTTGGTACTAGGATATGGTAGAGAGCTCAAATAATCCATCTATTTCAATGGTACAAAATAATTAGTTGACCAAGTAAGATGTCATGCACGACAATAAAAAGTAGTTTTGGAAAAAGAAAAACTACACTCTCTATTTACCCATATTCGGCACCCGTCCAGGAAGGTAACTTTCCCAAAAACATCACATGCAGAATTATCTATCATTCATGCATGGTTCAAATAGTCAAACACAATCTTTTGCAATCTTTCAAAACATTAACTGAAAACAGTATTTAAAATGAAAACAGTTTATCAAACACCACTTTTCATTGTTTCACTTCACATAAAGACATAAAATCAGCATTTAATCCAGCCATTTAAATAATCAATAAAGTTTCAAAAATGAATGTGTATCTCCAGTATGTTGAATACTACATATAAAAAAGTAAATCAAAATAGCACACATTCAATTGTTTCAAAATCTTCTTTAATTTAAGTTGTTTAAAATTCGTTCTGATAGTTTTCAAAAATTGACTGAAACTCAAGTTTAAAACGTGTTGATTCAAGTTCATCCTATTTTCAGCGTTTAAATATCCATCATTTATCAAATTTAATCTAACTATTTTAAAATTTTGAGTTTTAACAATTTCCATGAAAAGTGAAATAATCAAGTTAAAATTTTGTTTCTATGTTTTACTATGAATAATTTCTTAATTTCTGTCAACGTGATTTTAACTAATTTGCATCGGCATAATTTCATTTTTCCCAATATGGTCAATTCGTTTCCAAGTTTAATATGTTTTTCTAATTTTTAGTTTATTGTTCTCAAAATGATCTTGATCAGAATTTGTCTAAATCTCAGCATAATAAATAAGATCTATGTTTCAAATCTTTTTTTTTAATTCTAGAAATTAAAACTCAGTTGAATTTTTTTTTTTTTTTTTTCTAACATGAAGATTTATCTATTGATTTTCCATTTAATCTTTGTGTCTAAATTTTGTCTATAATTTTGGATATCAATACAATTTTTGTTTCAGTTTTCTGTTTTTACATATTTGAAGTATAATTTTGACAGTCATTATTTTGTTTTTGTCTATTCTAATTCTTCTTTTCCCTAGATTTCTTACCATTTACATTCTTCTATATAATCATTCTCAGAATTATCAGAATTTAAAATGGATTATATAATTTACAATTAAAATCTTCAAACCCCTACCTGGTAATTTTGTTCTGCTAGTTCTTTCAGCCTTTTCTCCTCTGCTTTCTCTGTTCTTTTCTAGTTGTTGTCTGGCCTCTCTCTCTTTTCCAAATTCTTCCTATTGCTGCTGTGAGGTGCCTTGTAATTTCATTATGTTCTTAACTTCCTATTCTTCCTGGTTGTATTCTTCTTTAATTCACTGGCTGCAGATTGGGCGCCCACTTTCCTTGTGCGCGGGTGTGAGAGATTTTTTGAGGTGGTACGCACCTCTCTCCCTTTGGCGCGTGGGTGGCCTCCCTGGCTATGCGTAGAAAGGGAAGGGTCTTCCCTTGCTGGTCTCCTGCGCACCCTTACTGGCCGCGCCTCCCTCTGACCACTCCTCCCCTGATGGTTGCGTGGAAACCTTGTGCTGGGCAAAGACTCCTAAACTGGTGCCCTTGTCTAAGTCCCTTCAGCTGCAAATGGAGAAAGGGAGGTAAGGAGCTACGTGGAAAGGAGGAGTAGATGGCGTGGACCTCCCTTTGTTGCTGTGTGCATGGAGTGCAGAAGGCCGCACTTCCTTATTTTTTTTTTTTTTCACTGGCTCCTCTTTGGTGTGAGCTCTGCCTTGGACACAAATTCCCCTGTGTCTTCTTCCCACTTCCCTCACAAATTCACAGATTGTAGTATATGTAAACAGCAAAAACAATGTCTCATCTTCAAATTTCGAAATTCTTCAATGTCTAAATTTTCTTCTGTCTTCAAGTTCGGATTTCCCATCTCATATATATTTTCTTTCTCATGCATTCATGCATAACTCAGATCCACTAATGTCTCAATTTGATCTTCAGATCAGATTCATAACTCATAGTTCAAGATATTTAAAGATATTTTTAATTCTATTACTTTTGCTAAGTTCAATTTTGATTGCAAATTTCAATTTCGAAATTATTGAACAGATTCAATTTCCATTTCACTATTTTTTTAATATTTAAAAATGAATCTATTTCTAAATCTTAAAAATCATTTATTCTCACTATTTCCAATTTAATTATCATTTAAATTTTAAAATAACTTTATTAAATTAAATTTAATCAAAGTCAAGTTTAAAACAATATTACCTTTAATTTTCAAAATTCAACTTCGTTTTTCCAATATAAGAATAAATACTCAACAAACAAATCTATCTTATTAAATTACATTAAATTTCATAAATTTAACAAAATCATCTACGAAAACACATTTTTACAAAAACAATTTAAGAAATCACACCAAAACCAAATTTTTCGATTTGCAAGCATAATATACGCACGAGACATATAAAATATCAATCTACGTGAGTGTGTGAGATCCCATCTATTCGCACACATCAATCGGCTAAACAACTCTACCTGATCGTTGTTCTCGCCTTCAACCTCGTTCACCTATTTCCTGCGTTCACTTGCACTTGATTTATCATCAGTAATGACAAAGCCCGAAATAAACGTAAATACAATAATTTTCATTTCAATTTCAATTCAATTTCATCTTCATTTCATTTTGAATTTCAATTAAATCATCTTTAAAAATAATCATTAATCAATCTAAATTCGACAAATCAAGTAACATCTGCATTTAATAAGTAAATGAAAAATCTATACGTGACATTACAACACATATATCAAAGATAAAGTTTTGGGAAACATGATTTGGGCCCTAATACAAACAAAAGGAAATTTGCTTAACTTCCTTGATCATCATCAAGCTTTGTTTATTGACGTGACAAGATTCAAGAAATGTAAGCTAGCATTGATGCAAATGTTTGGATATTGTTTTTGACAATACATTTCAATATGCTTTAGATTGACTCCTACCAGTATTTTGACAATGATTTTTGATAATAAATGAACATTAATGTTCAAAAGCTTGTCTTTAAGCACATAACTTTGGATGCTCAACTAAAACTATTAATTTAAAAAACCAAAAAAAAAATTGAATTACGAAAATAAGATTGTAATTATGTATCTATATATTATCTATATATACATCTATATGCACTATATACATACATACATACATACACACACATATATATGTATGTATATATAGTGCATATGTATATATGTCTATATATATACGTATATATATGTATGTTTATATATCCATACTATATATATATTTATCAATATATATACATACACATACATATATATATAGAAATGGTCATAATCAACATCCTAGATTAGAAAGTAACTCCTCTCACACATCTTTACATATCGTAGATTCTATCATAGCAATAAAAATGAATAGTTTCTCAAATCTATGCACTCCATGGAAGTATTTAATTGGAATGATGTTCTATAACTATTCCAAATATTTCAAAGAATAGATAATGTCCACATCTCACGATGTTTAAAGATCATAAATTGTTTGTCATCTACATGCTTAAATATGAGTAATCAAAACATAAAACGTACAAGATGAATCATACATCTAATTCTAAGATTCTCCCACTTAACATTCGCATTGCAAAGACATTAAAAATGATGAATCAAGTTCTACAAGACGAAAGATGCATAGCCTAGATCTACACCAACAAAACTTATATCTGATCATTGGCTTATTGAAAAGAACCACAATATTAACCATGGTGCCATTCCTCTATAATATGACTCTACCACCTACATCCATCTTATGGACAAAGTGATAATGAGCATCTTATTCCTACACCATGGTAGATTATGTTATGTGTCTTTTTTTGCTTCTTGGTTTTGCATTCAAATTTTGATTCAGATGTTGATGATATTGTGTATTGCCACTAATATGCCCAACTATCCCTCATATGATGTGTTTGTTGTAACCTGTTTGTTTGAAATCTAGCAATGTCTCTTCTTTATAATATGTAAACATTTATGTATGTATGGATGTATATGTATGTACGTGTGTGTATATATAAATTTATACACATGTATATACAGATATGTGTATATATATATAACACTTCACTAAATGATTATAAATTTTAAAACATGATTTATAGTTAATATTTTTATTTGTCACGCTCAATTGCAAATATCCAAAAACATTTTTTTTTCCCTTTGACAGGGAATCCAGCTCCTTCAGAGCTCATAAGCTTTGTTATACGCCTGTAACGGCTCACATTCATAACAATCCCTCCTCACTAAAGCTTTCCGTTACTTAGCTTCACGAATCTCATCTTGTGGGCGGCTCTTGTACTTGTATCTCCGTGCAATGAATATAAAAGCCAAAAGATTGAGAGCATTCAAAGCAACCAGCAACCAGTAAAAATTATCCAGTCGACTTGTATTGAGATTATCCAGCAGCCATCTGTGACCCATCCTTCCGGTGACAATGTTGGCAACCTGGATAAGAAGACCACTAACAAAGCTCCCAAGACCGATGGCCGTCAACATGCAGGCGAGGCCGAGGCTCCTCATGCTGTCCGGCACTTGTCCATAGAAGAACTCCTGCAGACCCACCAGGGCAAACGCATCCGCTATCCCCAACGCCACGTTCGGCAGGGCAAGCCAAAAGGCGCTCATGGGAACCACGGCTTGCGGTTTATCCATGAGACCGTGGGCTTGCGCGATTCTCAAGCGCTCCGCTTCCACTAACGCCGCTAGTATCATTCCCACGATTGTAAACACCAATCCTGCCCCGATTCTCTGAAGAATGGTTATGCCTCGTTTCATGCCAGTTATCCTTGCTGCGATTGGGACCAGCAGGCGGTCATATGCGCTCACTGCAATCATTGTGCTTATGATTACTACAGCGAGGGTGGAAGCAGGCGGTATACGGAAATGGGGGCCGAGCCTCCTGTCCATTGTGCTGCTCTGCTTCACGAAGAATGTGCCACCCTGTTGGAGAGTGGTCGAGTAAATGATCACTGTGAGCCATACTGGTACCATTCTTCCCAGTTGTTTCACTTCTTCCACTTGTCCGGCTGTGCAGGCCCTCCACGGATTGTTGCTTTCATGCTCCTCTTCTCCTATGCTTGCCTTATCCAGACATTTGAAGTCGCCTCTGTGGCTATCACCCAGTTTTACCTGCAAATGACGGTTTCTAAAAGCTGCAACTAACACCTGTTCAGAGGAAATAAGTCAGTATAATACAGAATCAATTAATTACTTATCTAACTGCAGTTTTTGTATGGTTTTTTTTAAAGACTTCTTTCAATCAAAAGAAAAAGAAGAAGATTTTTAAAAATTCGTCAAAAGAAAAAAAATTCAAGTAGAAAAATTGTTGGCCGTCTGTTTGTTTTGGACTTTTGTGCTTATCAGTGCTGTTGGTGTTCCGAACTGTTTGGTCCGATGAACATAATTAAAACTTTCTTTCATTCATTCACATCATCACAAATTAGATTGTGTACTCACCAACCAAATTTGATGGAATAGATAACCTTCAATTTCAATCAGAAAAAAAAAAAAATAATATCATTATTTTAAAATAATTTATACACACCTGAACAATACGAATGATTCTCAATCAGAAAAAAATAAAATAGTTATCATTATTTTGAAATATTTTATACACACCTGAGCAATACGAGTGATTGGGCTCCCATCAGGAACTCTATGTCTGTACTTGGGCGTTCCGCATAAGAAGATGAGAGTAGATATCAAATTCGCAGACGCCACGATGCCAAATCCTGCTCCCCAACTCACATTCCCTTGAACATACACTATCACTGTATTGGTCATGAGAATGGCCGACATGAGGCAAAAGTAGTACCAGTTAAAGGAGGAGATCTGTTGCTTGCTTTCCTCTGGATGTTGGTAATCAAACTGGTCTGCTGCAAATGATTGCAGAGACGGCTTCATCGCACCAGACCCAAGAGATATCATATAAAGCGATGTGTACAAAGCCGCCATTTGAGCGCCTGTTGCATGCTTGCTCGTGTTAGGAGGAGGCCTGAGAGAAGGGAGTGATACCGAGACTATCAAGAATGCTAAGCCTGGGAGATACACAAGTGAGGACATAATGATCATCTTATATCGTCCCACATAGGCATCACTGAGGAAGCCTCCTATTAGGGGAATAATGGTTGTCACGCCAGACCATATGTTTACTCTCTCTGCAGATGTCGAAACACCCTGGTGCATCACATCTGTTAGGTATGTGAACAGGCTTGCTCCTATTGTGAAGTATGTCAATCTCTCACCCATTTCAACCACTACATAGTAGACAACACAACAAAATCAAAATTGAGTCTAATTACAAGTATTTCTTGACAAAGGAAAAAAGAGGTAGTGCATTGTAATGTGTGATAAAAAGAAAACAAAACTAGAGAAACGGGCAAATGGAATATAAAGTATTTATACTTGCAACTCGGGGTGATAGATAAAATGAAGAATTCAGTAGGAACTAATTATATAAAATGATAGCTTTTATAAGAACTAATTAAATAAAATTATCGATAGTTGATTCCTATTTAATGTCAATTATATAATCAAATTCTCCATAGTTGATTCCTATTTAATGTCAATTATATAATGAATTTATAATGATATAAATGTTATTTGAATATTTCAAGTAGTCTATAAGTGGATCTAGAACCTTGATATAGGTTGAAGACTAATCATATAAGGCTCATTATTGTAGCATCCAAAGTTCTTTATTGTTTTGTCTTGATGTATCTTTTCCCCCTCTAGTGCTCATTTTGTGTGGGCTTTAGTGTCCTTGGAGGGAAAATGGACCTTGGACACAAATATAAGTCTCTAACACCCAACCCCAAGATTGGTGTTTCATGAGCACCCAAGATTGACACAGGTGTTTGCATGAGAACCTGCCTAAGGTCATGTAATTTACCATGCAAAACCCTTGGAGGCTCTATATTTTATACGCTTGCTCCTCTAGTCCTACCCTATATTTCTTCTTTAATCATCTTAACTTCACAACATATCTAGGGGTGTATAAGATTATTTTCCTCTCTTTTATTCTTTTTTAGTTTAAACATACATAATGTTTTTCAACTTGTGGTTAACTTGTATTTACTATTGTACCCTAATTTGTAGTAAGGTGTGGATAGATTAGTGCAAAGAAAGTGTTGTAATCTCCTAGTTATACATTAACAATTAGGGGGTACCAAAATAAATCTTTCATTTGGTGAACTTGACAATCCAACTTGGCTCTATTTCTAATTTTATAATACAAAGAAATCGTTGTAATCAAAATAAATATTTCATTTGTGGATAGATTAGTGCAAAGAAAGTGTTCTAATCTCCTAGTTATACGTTAACAATTAGGGGGTACCAAAATAAATCTTTCATTCAAGGTGAAATTGATAATCCAACTTGGCTCTATTTCTAATTTTATAATACAAACCAACAAACCCCTACTTTCTGATCATTTTCTAATGATCTTCATCTCTCACCTCTTTTTTTCCTTTATATGATCTTTTTAATTGTGTACAAACCATACCCTCTTGTTCTTAGTGTCTCTTGTCTCCAAACCCACCTCTTAGTCTACATGCTTAACATAAAATTTCCTTTCCTTATACAACAATATTCATAACCTTTTATGATCCTCAATTTGATCAACCCCACCCTTATCTAGCATGTCCCCTTATCTTCTACCTTTAATTGGTCATTCCCAACACCTAATACATATATCCCAACAATTGATTTCTCTTTCCCAACATGTATTTTATCTTTCCAATCATCTTTATCTTTCCTTATTTACTTTAAAATGTGTATTTCTACATTCACAAGATTCATTTTTCTTTTTTCAACATCTAATCCTAGATTACCTACTCAATTATCTATCCTTTCCCTCCTTAAAACACCTATTTCTCCTTTTACAAGATCATTTCCTTTTTTCCCAATACATAGTTACCTACATTTCCACCCTTCCCTTCCATTCCTATCTTTACAACACCTCTTTTATTCATCCCAAAATATTCTGCATGCTCTCATACACCTTTCTTTACTCTTCCCCTCTTTACCATACATATTTTCATACGCACGATAGTTATTTCCAAACTCCGTTCACCTTATTTCCCTTATTCCTCCATTCCTACACCCACCTTAATACCTCCAACACTTCCCCTAACTTTTCCTACACCTATTCCAATCATATTATCACCACTTCTTACCTTACCTTTTCTTTACCTACTACTCTAGGATATCCTTTCCCTATCTTGGATGACTTATTCCATGTCCATAGCCTCCCTTCACGCCTCTCTTCTTGGTCCCACTCATTCCTATTTTTTTTCTTTAGCCATCCCCTTGCCCTAAAGCATACTATACTCATGGGGCCCGAAATTGTGGAATACAAGACCTTTAGATTATATTTTAAATCAATGGTGGCAACTAAATATTAGAAATATGCCCCTAAAGAAACTAATAATTATGATAAACTATTGGAAAATTAATTTATATTTCCACCATAACATAAAATTTAGGTGAATCTAATCTAATCATGTATTGAATGTTATGGCAATTTTTTGAGTTAAAAAGTTTAATAAAATAAATTCTTTGGTGATTTAAAGAAAGACTAAAATAAAATTTTGTAAAAATGTGGTGATTCAAGCCATGTTACAGCTTGAACTATTAGCCAAATTAGGATTCCTAAATTTTAACTATTAGCCAATTGGCGAATATTAGCCACTAAAAGAATCATTGCCACCCTCTCTCCCTAGAATTAACTCTTTTACTATAATTCATGATAGTTATCCTTGGTGTTCTACTTCTTCTTCTCTTACTGCATACACCTCAGATACACCAATATATGGGGATCATGGTTTCTCTTTTCTCTTAGATACTATAACCATTTCTCCTTCAACCATTCTAAATATTTTCTCACCTAAAGTTTCATGTTCCTATCTTGATGATATATATTTTTATTCTTTTAGTAAATTTACCCTTGATGATGATGTTTATTATATCCATTATGTTTATTATTTTACCTTTGAGCCTTACCTTTCTCCTTTCTACCACAATGTACCTTTTCTGTATGATTCCAATATTATTATTTCATTCTATGAATGACCATAGTCTTGGCTATACTACTACAAAAGTCCCATCCTATTATATGGTTGTCATACACTCCCTTGAATGAATTACATTGTGGTATTAATGCCTATACATCTCCTTTTACTTATTTTTCTACTTCCCCTTGTATCTAAGCCCTCCCTTCTTGACATGAATCCACTTCATTATGATTCTAGTCATTCCCTCCCTTATGATCAACATTCTATACCACTTCCTCTTCTACCACTTTTTTAGAGGAAATTTTATTAATCATTCCTATGAGTGTCTAACTTTCTCTTCTCCTCATAACTTTGTACCTTCTTACCTCTATGCTCATCCCTTTATTGTTATAATCCTCTACCAATGTGCTACTTCCTATGCTCATCCTCCTATAGATGTCCATTCTAATCCACATGATATTTATTTACATCCTTCCCATGACAAGACTTATGTGTATACTAACCTTAGGGAAGTAGATTCAAAAATGGATGATGTTGCTTCCCCTACTACACATTCAACAACACCATGACTACTCTCTCCTATTTCATATCTAATTATCACATATCCTTATTCTAGTGGCATGGATGCTATATGATTTGAGAAATATAATAGCCACATGGGTCCTATTTTGACATGTGAGCAAAAATATTTTCTCTACTCAACTATTAATTTTGAAAATATTGCCATGACTAAATTATTTCCTACTACATTGATAGGTGGTCCATTGGATTTATTATACACCCTATGTCCTAGTTCTTTACTCTCTTTTTTTTTATCTTGAACACATATTTACAGTCAATTCCAATTTAAAGTAGAAAACATAAAGTCACTCTTGTACTATTATCACATTTTAAGAAAGATGCTAGTGAAAATTTGAAGGACTAGATGCTTTACTTCTCTTTAGTTATTGTTCACATGTAATTCCAACCTCCTAATTCCATGCTTTAAACTATATTCTTTGATAATATTTTACCTGATTATTCAAAATAAAATATTTTTTGATCAACAAATTTCTCTTTTGATTTAGCATTATAGGCTTTTAAGGTCAAGGTATCACTTGTGTGATTTGATATCATTTCTCCTCCTTTTCCTCTTGTGGATACCCCATGTGAGATTTCTCTACATAAATATCCTCCTATGAAATGCAAGATAAACAAGAAATAAATCATACCCATCTCGATAATCCTCTTAAATAAAACTTGACACTTCTTTTGGAGTCTTTATTCTTCCACCACTTGCATTAAAAAATCATTTAAGAATGGTCATTCACATATGTCTTGTTCATATCATAGGATCATGTGAAAACATATTATGGGGACCATGATCACCATTATGTGTATCATAGGTTAAGGGTGAGTTTTGCGTTGTTTTATATTATTGCAACCAAACAAAAATTGCCCCTAACCTATGATACACATGATGGTGATCATGATCCCCCTAATATGTTTTCACATGATCTTCCTTTTGATGCTCCTACAACTTCTACTATTTCTAGAAATATTATAGCTAAAAATATCATTTTCCTTATAACAATCCTTGATGCAAGATCATTACTAGTATTACCCCTCTCTACAACTTCTTCATCAAAAGAAAAAAAATTAGCTCTAATAAGTCTCCATACAATTCTCCTTGTATGCCAAAACCCTTACCAACATGGGTTATATAATATATTCCTTGACCTTTTGGATGGTCCCAATTCCACTTCTTTTACGGGTTTATCCCACCTTCTATTTCATACCTCTTTTATCTACTACTCTCTCGTTGTATTATGTGTTGCATTATAAATTATTCGTTGTTTTATTTGTTTCTTGATTCCTCAGTGTGACTTTTCTACTCTTCCTACATCATCAATACTTTATGTTTGTGGATTCTTCTATTTTTCCATCGTGATTCATGAGATCTCTTTTTTATTTTTCCCTTATTTGTACCTTAATCTAGATGAAAATTTGGGGATGATGGATGCAAAGGATGAAATTTTAAATCAATGTCCTAATTTTATTTTTAAAAATGTCTCACATTGATATTTTTGAACTTGGATTACTAGAAAGTGACATATGTTTCAAATTTTAAAATGATATAAACTAATTAAATGTATAATTTTAGTGTATTTTATGCTTTATTTTAATGTAAACTAAAAAACATATATTGAATGTAGTTTAATTGTAATTTAGTTGATGATAAAATATTAAAAAATGAAATTAAGTGGCTTACAATGTTTTTATCATAAATTCTATATTTTTTCCTTCAATTTTTGTTTTGTATTTATAGCTTGAAAATTTAGTGCATGAATGATTTTTTTTATTTTAATTAAAATATTTTTAAAAATAAATATTGAAAGTTTCATGTACTTCAAATACAACTTTTTGTATTAATTATTTAACTAGAATCTTTCCTCTAGTGCATCATGTTTTTTTCAAAGTTTTAAAATAAAAGTTAGTATTTTTTTTAGAAGAAAATCAACCATATATTTTGTGTTGATGACCTGATTTTAGTAACAAATAAAAATAAAAATACACTAATTGATTTCTTTTTTAAAACTGCACTCATAGATCTATAAAAAGATATTTTTAGATTTTAAAAACTATTTATTTACATAAGTAGAAGTTGTAAGAACATCAAATTATCTATAAATATGAGCCCCAAAGTGATAATGTGTGTGTACTTTATTACCCAAGGTCATGTTATGTATCCTATACAACTCCTAGAGACTCTAAATTTTGTAGTCTTGCTCCTTTAGTCCTACCCAATATTTCTTCATCAAAAATCTTCAATTCACAAATTCTACAAGGAGTATAATAACTCTTCTTCTCTATTATTCTTTCCTGGTTTACATCTCACACTTCCTAGCTCATCTATTTAATATATTTTATCATAAATATGAATGTAACTAATTTATATTGTACTTTAGTTTGTAGTTACATTTAGATATATTAGTGCAGTGAAAGTGTACTAATATCATAAGTAAATATTAAATAATAGGGGAAACTACATATATTTTTCAACAATAAATATTTTAAGTAATTTTTAAATCAAAAAAATAAATGTGTATGCCTGTAAAAAATTTAAAAATCACAAAAAAAAAATTAAACCATTTTACATAATATTTTAATGAATCTTGAATTTATAAAAATATCATTATTATTAAGCTCATCATACTATAATAAAACTATACATAATTATCAATTAAATTGCATATATTCAAACAAAATAAATTCGCATGTCCATTTAAACTTTTACAAACTATAATAATTCTAAAAATTGTTTTTCATACTATTTGAAATAAATATTTAAAATTCAAATACGATCGTTATTATGTCACTAAATTTAAAATACTATTGTACAATGTATAATTTTTAATTGTTATGAAAGTATATAGTAATAAAATTTTAAAAATAATGTGTATGTCAATAAAATTAAATAGAAAAGTCATGAAAATTCAAAAAATAATTTAACATATTTTTTAAATTACAACATATTTATTATGAAAAATTGAAGCAATGTCTTTGGTGTTAATCCTCATAACATGTTTTAGGATTCATTTTACTTACTTCTTAGTTGAAATCCATCAGTGATATGTTTTATGCTTCCCCTAGATCTATTTCTCTACCTTGAATCATCTTTGAAACCATTAGATCAACATTCAATGCCAAGAAAAAAATCAATTGGGTGTTATGTATGGTAAAAATCATGTAGACAATAGAGTCCAAATTGGCATTACTTCATTACAAATTTGGAGTCTTGAAATCCCTAATTCATTATTGCTCTAATTTAACTTAATGCTCAAATTTAAATATAAAAAGTCCTCCTTACTCATTTTAAATCATTAAACAACATACTACCACACTAAATTTTCCTTTTTAATTATTGACATCAAGTTATATGTTTCAGCCCACTCGTATCCATTCCTCATAGATGAAACCTACAATATCCATAATTTTTTAATCCTCACTTATAATATATATTCTTCCCCTTCACCATAGCATTTTCATCTTGTTCCTACTCTTTCCTTTTCCCAAATCCCTCTATTCCAAGTTTTCATTATTGTTAATTCTTACCTTTCAAATGCTTGTTGTAAACCCAAACCTTCTCTCAATTATTCTTCAATTATATCAATACCATGTTCATCTCCCCTTTTATCATCTATTACACAAGAACACACCACCCATCAAACTAAAATCCTCTTAGATTTTATTTGTAGTTTTAATACCTTATAAAAACCACGAACACACTACACAATCTACCATACACATCTAGTCTTTCAAAGGATTTTTTTTGTTAATGGTTGGAAAATACCTCATTGGGGACTAACTAGCCTAATAACCTAATCCCTTTTTCTTATCTCCAACTTAGATGGTGAAATTTTCAAGGGTTGGAATAGTTCTAGATAGCCTATGAGTGGATTTAGAATCAATAAAGGTAGAATATCAACCATGGAAGGTTTCGAGGCCATAAAAAATGAATATATAGGGCCTTGATGTATTTCTATAACCTCTAGTTCCCTTTTTATTTTATTTAGGCTCTATAACTTTTATAAGTAAAATTCAACCTTATAAGCATATCCAAAATGTCTCTACCACCAAAACACAACAATCATATATGCACGAGTCTCCAAGATTGACATAGTTGTATGTGTTCTTGATCTAGGAGTCTACTCTAATGCCCAAGGTCATGTAACTATCCTACACAAAGTTCTTAGAGGCCTAATATTTCATAGCCTCATTCCTTCAATCCTACCCAACATTTCTTCAATCATCTTCAATCTATAACATCTCTATAGGTGTATATTCCTTATCCTTCCATCTTTTATTCTTTCCTAATTTATATTGCACATTTCCTAGCTCGTGCATTTAATCTAGTTTAGTGTAAATATGAATGAAATTAATTACTTTAATATATTTGTGTAAATATAATGAAATTAATTACTATTGTGGGTCAAACTTAGATAGATTAGTGCAAAAGTGTAATAATATTATACATACACATCAAAACTTGGAGATGCTCAAATATAACTTTCAAAAACAAATAATTTGTAATTATTATCAAATAATATTATTTAAAGAGAAAAATAATAATGTACATGCCTTTAAAAAATAAAAGTAATTATTATCAAAAATATTTTACAAAATATTTTAGATAAATTTTAAATCTATGCAAATATCGTTATTATTGATCTCAATGATTCAATACAATCATAATATTATAAAATTATAAAATTATGCAAAACTAAAAATTAAATAATAATAAATATATTATTAAAATTCAAAGTAAATAAATGTATATGGCAAATTCAAATTAAAAAATTGCAATTATTTTAAAATTATTTTCTATAATTTTTAAGGGGAAAACGCTTTTGAGCCAAGTCACAAATAGAGGACATCATTTCTAATTTAAACATTCAAGAATTACACCCTAATGGGGTTTGAACCTTGATGACAAGAACAGCACCACAACAAGTTAACCATCAAACAATGTCACTATTGACTATTTTCTATATTTTCTTAAATAAATCATTTAAAAATAAAATATTATCATTATAATATCACTAGATTCAAAATATCATTAATACTATCAACAATTTTTAATTATTTATGAGAATATATAATAATAATTTTTTTAAAAAATATTATATATACTATTAAAAAAAAACCAAAGAAATTTAAAATATATATTTAATATAAATTCTTAAGATTAAAATATATGAATTCTAAAAATTTGAAGTGTTTATTTTAAAATCAAAATTTCTATGTGTAACATATAATTTATTTATTTTTTTAAATTAAACTTTTATTTATATAATTTAAGAATTTGATTATTTTCTTCTCTCATTTAACTACAAGATTTATTAAGTAATGGTTGGAACACAAAATATTTTAAAATAAAAACCTCTGAATTTAGAGAAAGGACTAAATTACTTTTTAAATTCCCCCCTTGCACTTTGCTCTACAAAATTGCCAAGATTTGGCGAGTCATCCTTTGTTGGTTGGTCTATTAAGATATGTCATCAAGTAAACAATTTATTACCATTGGCTTTGCTCATCCCAAGGATCCAACTTACCGCATAGAGAGGAATTTTAAACATCTTTGTTGGACTGGCCCTCGTGCTTAGAAAACCTAAATATGGATGCATGGTCTTTTCTCCCATTTAAGATTGTTCTTTTCTATAATATGATTTAGTGTCCTACCTATATTGCTCAAATTTAGAATTTCTTGAAAATTGCTATTTTGTTTCAATTTTAGAAAGTTAGGAATGGTGCTAATTTTAATTATGAAAGTGTTAGTTGTTATTTCTCCTAGTATTAGAAAGAGTGTTATTACTCTTATATTTCTATAAAATTGGGCTTAAATTAAGGTGGCATAATATTTTTCAAAATTTACAAGACCTCTTTAATTTTTGAGGGAGTTTCTTATGTATCATGAGTAAATCTTTTACCACTTTTGACTCCATGTTGAAAGTATTGCTCTCATAATATAAGTTACTTGTCAGCATCCTTTGTTCAATGGAGATATTGGTTTGTGTTTATTTAGAATGAGGTCTTAAGATGTTTGAAACTACTTAATGACTTCATGATCAAAATAAGATGTCCTTGTCCCCCAATCGTATAAGATTTACAAAATATGTAAAAGATTTTTAACCTTTTACATAGAGTTCCCAATTAATAGACCCAATAAATCTCCTCCACCAATTCTTTAATACAACTACTTATACTTAGTATTTATAATAAATTACCTATTATTTTGATAAAGCTTATACATAATAGAGACCGTGTACACTAAAGGAGAGGAGCCTATCATGGGTAGGGTAATTTTTTTTGTCACTTCTCTTGACAGTCAAGTTGGCGTCTCCCCCTTTGTTTTTGGCAAAAATTGGGCATGTTTATCAATGTTTACGGACCATTTTTCAAAAACCACAAAACAAAAAGCCAAGAAAAGTGGTGGATCAATAGTGGGTCACTAAATCATGTAATATTGGTATGCTGATGTGACATTACATGATTGATCAGTTTGTGTATTTTTTCAATTAAAATGATTGATAATTAGATATTAGATATAAATTTATTGGCAATTTTACTGCCCAAAAA
This sequence comes from Sequoiadendron giganteum, assembly GCA_007115665.2. NCBI lineage: Eukaryota > Viridiplantae > Streptophyta > Pinopsida > Cupressales > Cupressaceae > Sequoiadendron > Sequoiadendron giganteum. The sequence goes on along the minus strand of CM021105.1, from coordinate 619,694,819 downwards.
TAAACCCCAGACTGTTCAAAATTGAAACACCAGAGTGTCCAAAACTATACCCAAAATAGGCTCCTCTCCCTTAGACAACATCCTTTTTATTGTCACAAAATTTTAAAATTTAATATGAATATCTTAAAAGCCTTTCCGATTAAAACATTTTACCCCGGATGCCACTTTTGGGAGTCAAATCTGGTAAACGAGCTGGCCGTTGATTTCTCTTTACGCAGAACTACCTGGATGCCCTGTCAGAATGTTTAGCACAAAACAGGTTTGGATTGTTAGCTTGTTCTATGATTTTTAGCGATTGCACACGGCCGTACTTATTAAAATATAAGTTGGTAAAACCTAAAACAAATGAAAATCTTGTCGATCAAACCCAACACCATTATTTAATATTTGAAAAAGATTATGGTTATAGTTGTCAGATTTAGAGATATAGAAAATGATCACTGGAAACAAGGTTGTGGGCACTGGACTGGAAGCCATGATCGATGATCTGTAAGCTATATATATATACACTGTAATGTCTCTTATTACAGAAGTATCACCTCATTACAGCATAAATTGTTGGGCTTTTCATTTTTAAATGCTTGCAAACCTAAGAGTTACCAGCTTTCAAGCTGAAACCACCCAACAATTATATTGCAACGTACAGTAGCCCTTTCACATTTTAATCACTATCTATTAATCATAGATAGTTCACTTCTATGTGGACTTTCTCATGGGCATTCTGGATTTTTTTTATGTTATGGGTCTAATCATCTAATTTTCTTGTTTATGTTTTTATGCTTCAGATCTTAATCTCAGAAATATAAGCTTTTTTACCTTTTTTTCCAATATATGTAATATTATTTTATATTTTATAAATGATAATATAGACATTTATTCATCAAAAAATAATCAGATTTCACTTATTGTAATATTCAAAAAAATAAAACATTAAAACTTTCTAAATAAGATTTATTATAAAATGTCAATAAACTAATTAAAACTGTTCATCACAAGAAATATCATTTATCATAAGAGAATAATGCTGAAACAGCTGTATCATTTATCATAAGAGAATAATGCTGAAACAGCTGTAAGAGCCAACCCAAATCTTATCTGTTAACATGCCAGAAAACATAATATTAACAGAAAACATAAAAATGAGTAGAGATCTATAACAGACTCAAAATTCATTAACATTGATAATCTGTATATGCCATCTGCATGACACGAACTTGATTTAATCTAAATGTAAAGTAAACTGCATAGACATGTAAGATGCAGAAGCTGCAGGTCCTGATAAGATTTCAATAAAAAACATTCTCTTTTCTTCATGGGTTTTCTCAGTGTTATATGAGATATTGAGAAAGGAAAGAAAAGAGTACCCATAATGAAGAAAGCAGCAGCCCAACGTCCAGTTGCAGAATAGGAAACAGGGCCTCCCTTGAGGTCTACTGATCCATCTTTTACCCACTCCCTTTGCCTTTCCTTCTCTTCATGTTCAATATCAAGCCCAGCTTCCATGCCCATCTGTTTTCTTTCCCCCTTTTGTTTATATTAAAGATAGAGTAAAAAACTTTACACTTTCCCCCTTTTAACTCTCAGATGTAGTTTCACCAAGTATTCTGCCTGAATTATAAATGCTAAACAGCAAGGATGGATACCAGAGGCTGCAGTATTCTAGCAGTCAAACTCCAACAGAATAGGTTGAGAGATTGCTATCATTTGGCAGTACATTGCCTCTTAATACACTTTTTGTTTCGATTTAACTACCTATCATGTGGACGAAGTGAGGACAACCACAATATAAAAGTCCGAGACACCAAAAAGAGGTCTGAGCAGTTGTTAGAACAGTTGTTAGATCGCTATATCCAATTATTGTTTTTTGTCAGATTTCACTATTGAAAACATCTCACTTTTCTTGTTGTGATGGAATATCACCTACCATACATAATTATGCTATAGTAAATAATTAAAACAATAGTAAGAGTGGGAATATATATAGAGTTGAATTAAAATTTTAGACAAATCAAATCTAATATTTAGTTAAAATTTGGATAGAGAAATATGTGGTTGAATATAATAGAAATAAATTTATTAGTATGTAGTGTAGAATAATGTATTCTTATACATTTTTATATTATGTTTGCATCTCTTTAATTAATTGGACTTAATTAAGCATTTAATTGATCAAATTATGCATTCCAAAGCCTTATTATTTTTGTCTTCTGAAAGGGAAACCTATATTAAACAATTGTTAACATTAATTTAAACACCTTGGAAATTGTATGTCCTACGCTTAGGTCCTAGCACCCATTCACCCAAGGGAAAATGGGTCCCCTTTAAGTGCTAGGACCCAATTTTCAATATGTTTTTGGTGGCATTTTAATGATTCAAGTTCAAGTTTCAAATGGCAGCTTGTGAAATCTAATTTTCAAGAAATTAGATAAACACTTATAAATACAAGGTATTTTTATCAATTCAAATCTAAGTTGCATAATTCAAACTTTCGCAAGGGCAAATATTATTGTCAAGAGCATTGAAGAGCATATTTATCAATCATTTACAATAACAATCAAAATCATATCTGTAGTGTAAAAAAATGGGTCGTTTGACATTTTCACACTTGTTTGGGTCCTCCTTGTGGATTTTGACTTATGTTGCCTTGATTTAGTGTTATAATGTGGATAACACATTCACATTAGTTCTTGGGCCGGCCTTGTGAACTAATGAATTTTAATGGTGCCTTGCAAAAATGTTGTGAAGTGTTGTAACACACTTTCACACTTTTCTAGGGTTTTATCAATTAACTAAGCATGATAAACATAATCAAAATCAAAATCAACATTAACCTTGTCTTATTTAGAGTGTTGTAAAGTGTTGTAACACACCTTCACATTCCTTTAGACTTTTCATTAATAATTGGGCTTTCTTATGCTTTAATTAGGCCTATTTTGCATCCACAAGCCTCATTTATTGCATCTTTTTGAGGATAATCCCGACACCAATCAGTAACCAATCATAATTAAGGTGTTTCTGGCTTGTGTGGCCCAAATTTAGTGTCTGGGACTCATTCTCCACCTTGGGTGAATGACTCTCACCTAGGTCTTTTTGGTCTCGATGCAAGTTTCACACATTTTTAAGCACTTTTCATTTTTTGTCCAATACATTGTGCCTGGGTGGACTCATTCGCCACCCTGTGTGAATGAGTCCCGTGTGACCAAAATTCAAATTTTTGGCAGGATTTATTCTCCTAGACCTGATGCCAGCTTGTGGTGTTGTAATTTTGGGAATTCTTGCATAATTGAGTATAAATACAAGGTTATTTCTCTCATTTTCACCCCAACATCCCAAGCATTCAAGTCTTCATCCTTATAGAAAAATGAGTTCCCAAGAGATCATTGAGAATTCACAAACAACATTCAAAGGCATTCAAGGGAAATTATCAAGCATTTTAGAGCATTCAAGTATCAAACATCGTGTCAAAGATTACATTCTTCATATTTGTTATTGTGCTAACAATTGTGATGTAGAGTTGATGATTCAAGCAAGCATTACATTCAAGATCTATCAATATCAAGAAACAGTCAAAGACCACATCCATTGCATCCATTTGGAGCATATTTATAACACCTTATTTCTAGGGTTTGGTGAGTTGCAAATTTGTTATTTGTTCATTCATCATTCTCCATTCATGTTTGTTTTCATTTCAAGGTTTAATTACCAACAAGGGGTTTGACCAAGGAAAACCCCTATTCCCTAACCCCACAACATTTTTCTCTTTTCTTATGTGTGATTTGTAGGACTAGGTTACAAATTTGTCAAGAAGTAAAGTTGGAGAAAAGTTGTCAAATCTCTAAATTTATCAATGTTGTCATCAAGTCTTGGACAAGCTTGGAGAAGATCTACAGGTGGCATTTTGTAGTTTTAGATCTAGAAACTAGTCAAAAAGAGCGGAGAAGACCAAGAGACACAAAATCTAGTCCTGAACTTCTAAAAAAGTAGAAGTGGATTGATTCACCACAAGTGGCAAATGAGTCCCACTGTACAGGCCTGACAAATATTTTTGCACATCTGGATACCCTTTCGGCTGAAACTTGTACCTGCACATTTTCGTGAAAGCTGGACTGATTCATCTAGCTTGGTGAATGAGTCCCAGTCAGCACTAACAGTAGATTTTTTAGTGATCTAGACCTCTATTCTACCTTATTCAATCTCCCAAGTGGAAACTTTCAGTCTCATAGCTTTCTATCATATTGTGTTCATCTTTTTAGGTCATTTAGGGTTAGTTTGCATTTAATTAGGGTTTTATTTTCCAACTTGCATTGTATTATCTTTTCCAAGTGTGTTGCCAAAAACTATAGCCTTGACACTTTTTCACTCATTTGGGCCTTTTCCCTTGGATTTTGGCTTGATTTTGCTTTGATCTGATGTTGTAATGTTGCCAACACATTCACATTAGGCCTTGAATGCTTGCAAATCAACAATAACATAACTGTGTTTTACAAAGGTGTTGTGAAGTGTTGTAACACATCTTCCCACTTTTCTAAGATCCTTTCAACACAATTCACCTAAACAACCCCTTTTTACCCTTTTCCAAGCCTTGTGCCAAAGTATTGTAAGGTGTTGTAATATATTTTCACACTTTCCTAGGCTTGTCATCAACAAATTTGCCCTTCTTTATGTTAAATTGGTCCCTTAATGTACTTTTAGGCCCGACTTAAGTGTGTTTCGAGAGACAAGCCCATTAAACATCATTAAACACCACTTAATTCCCAACAACCACTTGAATTTTTCCAAGTGGACTAGGTCACCACCTTGGGTGACCTAGTCCTCTAGGCATAAAATTCAAAATTTTAATTAAAAATCTAACAAGAATTTGCCTCCAAAACCTTAAGGTCGGCCTATCATGTGTTATTTTTGGGAAATTAGGGCATAACATGTATAAATAAGGGCTTTCATCCTCATTTCACCCCCCTTCCTAAGATTGTTTTCATCTTCACAAACACGCTTGCACTCAATCTTCCCAAGCAAGCAGCAAGCATTCAAGCACAAAGCACCTCAAGCTGCAACCTCCATTAGAGTTGGTTCTTGTATGTTGCAAACATCTTCAACAAGGGCTTGGTGAGTGTTTACATTTTTTTGTTCAATCATCTTCCCTTTCATTTCTATTTCATTTGGGTTTGATTACCAACGTGGGGTTTGACTAAGGCAAACCCCTATTCCCTAACCCTAACCTTTTCTTTCTCTTTGCATGTGTGCTTTGCAGGTTTGTATGTAGATTATTCAAAGAGGAAAGTGTTAAAAGTGTGTTATCATTTCATCTACATCAAACCAAGTCAACAAAACTCTAGGAAGAGCTAAAAGACAACTTGCAGGTCATTTTCTGAAGATTCAGACACGGGTCTGTGTCAAAAATAGATGTGCAAGTGGGGACCTAAAGATTCCAACCTTGAAACTCCTGAAAGCACCAAGAGGAATAGTGCCATCATTGGTGACCTTGTTCATGTACTAGGCCTAAAAAGAGGTTTTTATGTTTCTAGATACCCTTTTACTAGAAACCTGTTCCGACAAAGTTTCCCAAGAAGAGGACTAGGTCATCCATTCTTGTGTAAGTGTCCCAGTGAGAATTTCTAGCAGATTTCAGAAGATCCTAGAGCTCCTATTTTGCAACTTTCAGTTGCCAGGTGCACCCTTTCTATCTCTCCGAGTTTATTTCCAAATTGCATGCATTTAGGTCATTTAGTTTACTTTGCATATAGTTTGTACATTTCATAGTTGAGCTTGATTTATTACATTATAGCACTTAGACACATCCTAACACACACAACACAACCCCTATCTTTGAATGAACTCACCCAAAAAGCCTATCATTAGGTGAAAGAGGTTCATTTTTCAACCTTGCTCCTAGGTGAAAAACCCGAGGGGCCTATTTGGGGAATCCTCTTTCCCTTTTTGTCAATATCTTTTTGGTGGTTCATTTTGGTGAACCCGTCCTTAGAACACTTCCTTTCACTTATGATTTTTGCATTTGTGTCCTAAGCGAGAGCTTGCATTGCATTAGGATTTTGCATTGTTGGCATTTTTAGGCTTCTTAAAAGTGCATTAGTGAAAATTTAATGTTAGCTTGCATTTTGCATTGCATTTTCATTGAAAAAGTACAAAAAAATCTGCATTTTCATTCTATACTTGCATCAGAAAAACATAAAATTCATAGAAACTAGTCAAAAAAATTCAAAATTATCCAAAAATCCACTGTTGGGACTAAATTGCCACACTGGGTGACCTAATCCCTTTGCATATTTCGCATAGCATTTTTTTCATCTCTAGAGCATTGTTTGCCCAAGTATTTTCTATAATTGTTTTTCTATTACTATTTCCATATTTGCTCCTTTATTCAATTCCTTGCCATTAGTTAGCCTTCACTATGGATCTATCTTTCAAAAAGATTTGGATGTCCTTCAAATCCATAATGGACATGTCAAGCTACACCTTTGCCACTAATCCTAATGACCTTGAACCTACTCCTGCTCAATCAACTCTAAACGCATGTCCTGGTGAAGTTGACATCATCGGGGATGATGATACTAGCATGAATCACTTCCTCAATGAATGCTTGGACAATCTTGAAAAAAATGCTTCTTTCTACCCATCCATGAAATAGCCTGAGCTTCCCAACATGTCACCCCTAGAGACATTTTATTATCTCCATCCTAAAACAAACAATGAACCTAAGTTCCCCATACAAGGTGAACCTAGTTCATCTAAACTAGTCACTACCCAACCATTTTACAATAACCAAGTCACCCGTCCTCTAATTAATTTTCAACAAACCTATGAAAAAGGGTTTACTATTCTAAGCAAACAAGGTGGTGACACAACAAATGAACATGAAATCTATAAATTTTATGAACAATATCCCTTGATGAACAAACAATGGGAATAGGCTATCAAGATCCTCCTCACAACCGCAGGCCTCCTAGAGAATATCTTAGGCTTCATGATGATGGAACAGTGATCTTCGATTCCCCTCCTGATTTGGATGTTCTCCTTCCTAAAGAATGCTCACCACACAGATAATTCTCATATCATCTCAAGAACTCCTGCCCTAGTCTCCTCTTTCGAAGTTGGAGAACCTAGCAGACACAAGAGACCGTACAAATTACACAAGCTTAAACTTCTCCTTCGTCCACCACTCGAATGCGAGGAAATTACAAATACTCTTGAACAAAGGGCTCATCACATTACCTCCTCGCAATAGGTTGGTGATATATCCTAAAGATGTTAATATACCACATTGTGCTTACCATCATGTTCTTGTCCATAGAAGTGATGAATTTCATCATTTGCGAGAGATACTGAGCAAGTACCACTTCAATGGTGACAATTTCTACCCCCTCAAACCATAAACTACTCCCATACACATTTCCATGTACTAGTTGTAGAAAATTCCCTTCCCACTATTACATGAGCCTTCCCATCACCTATCTCGGCTCATTCTTGTCTTGCACTCAGTGGGGGCAGGAAGTTTCTAGCCTTGTCCTAGTAATGCATTTTTCCTTTTCCCTTAGCTTCATTGTTCACCTCTCGCTTATACCCACTAAGATTGAGAGGAGGATGACTTGCTTCATAGTTGACTTACACTTACCTTACTAGCATTGTGTTTTCTTACGTGTAACATATTCCCTCGTACTATTTGATGTTCCCTCTCTTTGTGGCATTCTTCTATTTGTACCTTGATTCTTCTATATGTTGTGCATTCATTTCGCTTTTCACTTTATTTATTTTCTTCCATTTGGGGATGATGCAAGGTGTTGAGACCACAATGTCTCCTTCATGTTGATCCAAATGGACTCTTTTCCTTTTCCTTTTCTTTTATGATGCAAGGAATTGAGACCATAATATCTCCTTCATGTTGACCCACATGGACTCTTTTCCTTTTCTTTTTTATTTTTTCCTTCCATTTGAGGATTATGCAAGGAATTGAGACCACAATGTCTCCTTCATGTTGACTCAAAAAGGCTCCCTTTCTTTGTCTTTTTCTTTTTCTTTTGTTCTCCTTTTGGGGATGATGTAAAGCATCGAGACACGCTATGTCTCCTCTATGTTGACCCAAAGCGACTCTTTCTTTTAATTTGTTTTCACTCTCTTTGTGTCCTTCTTCCAGTTCTATGTATTTGGGGAGATGATGATAGTTCTGATATCTTTACACAAACACTACAACAACGAACATACTGACCCCAAATCCATACATCCCTTATGTGTTTGGGGTTTTCCATTTTGGGGGAAACCCCTTTCCCTTTTCTTTTTCTTCTCTCTTCCCATGACATAACCTCCCTAGGAGACCTATCTCTTGGCATATTTCTCACAAAACGGTGTGTAGAAACTCCTTTAAAGTGGGGGCATACATTGGCATTATTTATTTTGCATTTTCATTTTCTTTTCTTTTTCCTTGGTTCCTAGTGCAGCCTTATCACTTCATATGACAATTTTCTCACTTTGTGGATGACATTGGGTGTAATGTCCTCCACGAAAGTGACCTATCAAGTGGTATATTGCATTCTTCTTAGTGGCCCGATGTGATGCACTGCATCCCCTAAGTTGTGGATTTTCTATTCTTTGATTGGTCCTCTCTTGGAGACATTAGACATAATGGTCCCTAAGTCAAAGACCTTGCATGAATTAAATAAGACTCCTTTGAACATCCCTTTTTCCATTTTATTCTTTTTCATTTTAAATTTTGCATTTTTACATACATGGCCACCTTGCATAACATAGCTTACATTCATGTGATGCCATCCTACACTTGTTCGTGAGTTCTAAGCTTTTGAGGATTTTCTTGTCTCATGAACCATGAGTTCTTGTATTTTTTTGCACCTTATCAAATTTATCAAGAAGTATAAATTTGATATGGTTGGGCGAGAATCCCAACTAGCGGCATGACTTTCCCCATAGCCACCTTTGTGTATGTGTGAGTGCATACCAACTGAGTGTATGTTTCTCACCCTTTTGGGCCTTCACACCCGATAGATAACTGAAAGTCTCGTTTCCCCAAAGTGAGTACACTTTCCTTTTGGACAAACAGACTAGATTTGATCCACAACTAGCTAGACAAATGGTTGAAGCTTGATTTGACTTTCCTTCTCTCTTCAATCTTTCACATTGCTCCTTATGTGATCTTTTGTGCTTATGTTTTGTTTTTCATGGGATCTTGATCCTAGGGGCTTGATCATCTCTCTTGATCATAGTCATCTCACCTTACTAGTATGAATACATTGGATCCCTCTCGATGTGCATGACTTAGCTACTTTAGTCTGAGTTTGAAGCAATTTCATCCTCTCACTAAAGTGGGGGTTAAATGTGCCACCAAAAAGTGTAGCCTTGACACTTTTTTACTCATTTGGGCCTTTTCCCTTGGATTTTGGCCTGATTTTTCTTTGAACTGATGTTGTAATGTGGCCAACACATTCACATTAGGCCTTGAACACTTGCAAATAAACAATAACATAACGGTGTTTTACAAAGGTGTTGTGAATTGTTGTAACACATCTTCCCACTTTTCTAAGACCCTTTCAACACAATTCACCTAAAAAACACCTATTTACCCTTTTTCAAGCCTTGTGCCAAAGTGTTGTAAGGTGTTGTAATACATTTTCACACTTTCCTAGGCTCATCATCAATAAATTCACCCTTCCTTATGTTAAATTGGTCCCTTAATGTACTTTCAGGCTCGATTTAAGTTTTTTTCAGGATACAAGCCCGTTAAACATCATTAAACACCACTTAATTCCTAACCACCACTTAATTTTTTCCAAATGGACTAGGTCGCCACCTTGCACGACCTAGTCCCTTTAGGCATAAAATTCAAAATGAAAACAAAATTCTAATGGGAATTTACCTCCAAAACCCTAAGGTTGGCCTATCATGTGTTATTTTTAGGAAATTGGGCCATAGCATGTATAAATAAGGGCTTTCATCCTCATTTCACCCCCGCTAACATCATTTTCATCTTCACAAACACTCTTGCACTCAATCTTCCCAAGCAAGCAACAAGCATTCAAGCACAAAACACTTCAAGCAACCTCCATTGGAGTTGGTTCTTGCATGTTGGAGACATCTTCAACAAGAGCTTGGTGAGCTTTTATATTTACTTGTTGTTTAATCATCTTCCCTTTCATTTCTATTTCATTTGGGTTTGATTACCAATATGGGGTTTGCCTTTATTCCCTAAACCTAACATTTTCCTTCTCTTTGCATGTGTGCTTTGTAGGTTTGTATGCAGATTATTCAAAGAGGAAATTGTTAAAAAGGTGTTATCATTCCATCTACATCAACCCAAGTCAACAAAACCCTAGGAGGAGCTAAAAGAAAACTTGTAGGTCATTTTCTAAAGATTCAAACACGGGTCTTTGTCAGAAATGGAAGTGCAAGTGGAGACCTACAGATTCCAACCTTGAAACTCCTGAAAGCACCAGGAGGACTAGGTCACCATCATTGGTGACCTTGTCCCTGTACTAGGCCTGAAAAGAGGTTTTTTGTGTTTCTGGATACCCTTTTACTAGAAACCCATTCCGGCAAAGTTTCTCGGGAAGAGGACTAGGTTGCCCATTCTAGTGTAAGTTTCCCAGTTAGCATTTCTAGTAGATTTCAGAAGATTCCATAGCTCCTCTTCTGCAACTTTCAGTTCTCACGTGCACCCTTTCTGTCTCTCCCAATTTCTTTCCAAATTGCATGCATTTAGGTCATTTAGTTTACTTTGCATATAGTTTGCATTTCATAGTTTAGCTTGATTTATTACATTACAACACTTAGACACATCCTAACATACACAACACAACCCCTATCTTTGAATGAACTCACTCAAAAATCATATCATTAGGTGAAAGAGGGCCATTTCTCAACCTTGCTCCTAGGTGAAAAACCCTAGGGGCCTATTTGGGGAATCCTCTTTCCCTTTTTGTCAATGTCTTATTGGTGGTTCACCAAGTCTAAACTTGGCTGTGAACCCCTCATTATATATCATTCAATCCCTAGAATAGTCCCTTAGCAATATTTCAGTGTCCTTTGCATTCAAATGTCAAGGGTTTATTCTTGAGTGAAGAGTAAGAAAATTGTCTCTCTCCTTTTAGGTCCAAAACCCTAGAAGCAAAAGAGAGCATACCATTTTCTTCTTTTCAATATCATCATGTCAGAGTATATGCATCTTCATGTCATGTCTTGGAGCTAACATTGTGATGTAAGTTTCAAGCATTCAAGCATCAAATCAGTCAATCATTCAAGCCAATTCATGCAAGATCAAACTCCTTTGAGTGATGTGTTAGAATTCAGTCTTCTAAGGGCAGCCATTAAGGGTTTGGTGAGTTGTGACATAACATTGTTCATTCATCAATTCCTTCCATTTATCTTTGTTTTATCATCATGGTTTAATTACTAAATTGGGGTTTGACCAAGGAAAACTCCTATTCAGCAAAAAACAAACAATTTTTCTTTTCTCTTTGTATGTGCAGATTTATAGGTGAAGAAGGACTAAAAATCAATAAAAAGAGCATTTTTTCAAAGTTGTCATCATTGTTGTCAAGCCATAGAAACTCGCCTATAGACTTTTCGACACTCAAACTTGAAGAAATGATAAACTTAGGTCTAAGATCTGAGAACTACAAAATTAGATTTTGAACCCCTATACAAAAACCCACTCGCCCTAGGGTAAATCTGTCCTTCAGCAGAGTTCAAAACACACTTTTGGTGCTCGATACATACCACCCTTATCTTCTTAGATCTACCTATAAATTTTTGTTTTCATTTTTGTTGTCATAATAATTTACATTCCAATTGTTAGGTCATACAATTGAGTTTTCTAATGCATTTTAATTTATCTCCCAAAACAACCAATCAATCATTTTTTACTTAAGAAAACAATAAACATTCCTAATAGGGTTGAATCACCTCAAGGCTGAAATTCAATCCTATCCTTGGGAGATCTCTTTCTCTAATGAAATTATCAAAAAGGTGTGTTTGAGGTGTTCCATTTTGGTGAACTCTAATATCTCCCCATTTTTCATCACCATTTCATTTTGGTGAATCTAACATTCCTACACTATAATATTTCTAAAATTGGAAGTCCTTCAAACCCTAGATCTAGGATTTGCATTAGTTTGCATTACATCTAATTTAGGGTTTCAAAATTGCATTAGTTTGCATTTCATATAGGGTTTAAAATTACATTTTGCATCCTTTAAAATCACAAAAAAACTCCAAAAATATTGCATCCATATTGCATTCATTTTACATAGTAGTTTTTATATTAGTGTTTTTCAATCATTTACATCAAAAAATTCAAAAAAAATTGCATCTAAAAAGTTGTCATTCTGCTTGTTTTTTCCATCAAATTGTATTTGCATCTAATCATAAAATTTTAAAAATTTGTACCTAAAATAATTTGTTTGCAAACTAAAACAAAGACCTTAAACATGAAGTCAAAAACTTAGACTTTAATTTTTTCAACCCTTGTGCAAAAACCCATTCGCCCTAGGGAAAATTTATCCTTGTACAAATGAATTTATAAATTTTTTAGCATAAAATTGTCTCTTTTTGCTTTATATCTTGTTATTTTCATATCTCAGTTTTAGTTTATCAAATTGCAATTTTTTGTAGCTATTTGCATTCAATTCAATTGGTCAAAATAAATGCATTGCTCAAAATAAAAATTTGCATTCAAAAGATATCATTTTTAGGTTCTTACATTTTAAAATAAGTAAATTATCATTTTTTGCAATATCTTTTGACATACTTGCATTGTGTGTCCTATATTTGGGTTTTTTCTACATTTGTTTACACTTTTGGTTTGGTGAAACTTGTATGAGTATGGTCTATTTTCCTATTGCAAATACTTCAATGAGATGTAGTTTGAGACCGATGTTATCCTATGTCAGTACATTCACTATGGATATTGTGTTTTTAACTCTTTCACTCATATTGTTGACACTACTCAACCCATGTTGGAATCCATACCGAAAATAACATGTCACATGACCTCCAATCCCATTGATGTTGAAACCATTTTTGTTGATGTCCCTCAAGAAAACTTGTAAAAAATGGATAAAGCCTTACAAAAACTTTAAAACTTTGTGAGTAATGAATATATTGATGGTATTACAGTTCCTATCATAGATAACATGAGGAGAATGCTTGATAATGAACTAGGAATAAAAATTGTGCATAGACTAGCTCATATTATTGATGATCATGTCCCTATAGTGGCTATTTGTGCTCAAAATTTTGTATACACTCAAATTCAAGGTGGAAATAAAATCCCCCCCTACAACTATGGCTTCTATTCATACATATACTCATTCAACTATCACTACAAGAAGAAAACCAACTAGTAGTATCAATCCAACTTTGGGAATATCCACTGGAATCCTATTAGCTTTGTGAATTCAAACATCATATCTCCTAACCCATCACCTCTCACAAACTTACAATTTACATGTCCTCTCAACAAATATACACCACCATATTCACCTCCATCCAAAAATACAACCAATGATTCTATCCTTAACCAAAAATTTTAAAATGTGTCATCCTTCTAACAATAAATTTCCACATTAAACCAAAATCAAAATGGCCAACCTTCACAATATGTCAAACGAAACCCATTTTTGTTGGAGATATTGAGAGCACATATGCCACAAGGCATAGAGGTTCCTAGATTTGAGAAGTACAATGGTAAAGGAGATCCTAGTAACCATGTCTCAACATATATAGCCTTATGAAGACAAGCTCTTGGCTAAGCCTTTTCCTAAATCCTTGAAAGATACAACCTTGGAATGGTTTTTCTCCTTACTAAATAATTCAATTCATTCATTTAACGAGCTCGTTGATGCCTTACTTAACCATATCCAAGTGCACATTGGTCCCAAGATGGCCTTACCAGATTTAATGTGTTACACCCCAATTGTGTAATTACTATTTACTATTACTATGTAGGGTAAATATGAATGTAATGGGAATTCTAGAGATGAATAAATTGTGCTTGTACTTTGTTATCAATGTGTTATATGTGAATGTTATCTCACTTGATGTTATCTCATTGAAAATCAATACATATGTATGTGAATGGATGGTTATTGAATTAATATTCTAACTTTGGAGATGTTTTACATATACTACATATGTTATTAACAATTGACTGTCGTGCGCATGTGTTAGTGTTTGCAGGTATATGTTTAATTCCTCCAAACAGAGGGGAAGTATCACTCAAGAGAAGATCTTGGTCAGGTAACCAATAAAAAAACTATCTGAGCATATACACACACCATAGTAGAATAATTGAGTTGATTTACTTTGTGGGAAGAGAGTAAGTCATCCTTAGTTGATGTGTTTGCATAAGTAAAAGTCTTGATTACTACTGAGATTTATTATTGGGTGATGTTTATCTATTTGAGTTTTAGAGTTCTTTCTTGCACTATTATGATTATGTTGATAAGAAGAACATGCGTGGAGTATGTGGATATATATGCACATATATGTCAATGGGATCTAATGACATGTATATGCAAATTTATAGATGTACTACACATAAACGTTTATCAATACAATGGTAATTGTGAATAACTATATGTGGATCAAATGTGAACATATATATATGTGTATAGTATATACACATATCCATATGTATATATGTATCTATACACGCGTACGTTGGTGAATGGAAATTCCCATACAAATGTATCAATATAAGTAAATACATGCATATACATGTACATAAAGGCATATATACTTATACACACACACACACACACACACACACACACACACACACACACATATATATATGTCTGTATGTATATAATCGATATATTGTGTTTATTATGTGAATAATATCTTGCTTATACTTATTGGTATATTGAATGTATACTTGCTTGGTGGTGAAAGGTACATATATAAATATATATTAACATATATATATATATATATATGAATATACATATACATATATACACATATATATTGGTATTAATATATATATGTAGTATTATATATATATATATATATAGTATACTAACCATTGCTGGGGAATCGAATATCATTTACCATGATAGAGGTCGATTATAAGTTTCTTATGACTATGCTCTGAGAAGCTGAGTTTTACTCTTGCTGCCATGCTTTATGGAACACATACATTTCATTATAGCTTACTGCATTATGTTGATGCATGGCGTAGACTTAGTCGACGCCTATTTTTAGAACATCTTTGACTAGGTAAAACTTAAAGTGCCATGTCTTTGAGCTTGAACCAACATTTTTTAAGACACGAGTAACTGGTCGACAACTCTATCAAAGTGAATAAATATCTAAATCAACTCACACCCAGACTAAGTAGATGAAATCATGGTGTTGCAAATTGGTTATTGATTGTTTCTAATTGAATGGAAACCGCACCAAATTTGAGAATAGTGTGGAGGTTTTGGTGCCACCTTTGATTCCTTATGCCTATAGATGTCCATTTTTGGAGATAATTCGAATTATCCATGTGCAGATTTGAATGTCTCTATTTGATGTCAATCAAGCAAGGTCAATCTGTAGTTAATTTTGTTGAGTATGAGCTTACATATTCACCACCTTTTTCTGAGATATATTTGTTGATGTGCATTATTTCTACTATTAGAACTCATGCCTAAACTATAGGATGAGTAGTTACCAAATAGCTATATAAATAGTGGTGCTTGATCATTTGTTGAGGATGCATTTTTACAAGCATTTTTACTTTGCATTATTTTTAGCTTTTCCTCTATTTTATTTGAGAGAGCTCGAGAGAGTTCAGTTATATTGGAAGTGAGTGGATTTGAGTGAAGCAATCTATCAACTTGGGTGTTAGAGGTTCATTGTGAAGCTATTATCAAGCTTGTTGTTGTTTGGAGAAATTGCATTGTTTTCGTTCGATTGGATAAGTGATAACAGGCATGAGGATATTCTTCTTTGTTATTTTATTTATGAAATATTATTCTCCATGAATGCTTGAATTGTATTTTACGAATATGCATTTAGGGAATCTAGATTAGCTTTGAAAAGGGGATAGAAGCTTTTATGTTGTTTTTATGATGTGCTTGTATGTACTCCATAATAGGATGTCGGTGTTTATTATAGGTATTACATACTAGATATGATTAAACTAGAATGGCATAAAAGTTACTCTTAGCCAAGTTATTGATTTAACTAGAGTAGCTTGAGTTTACTCCTAGGATTTTTTATCTAGTATGGGAGGGAGCTTGTGTACTAAAATTGTTAACTACAAGTTTATTTCAAGTATGCAATATGGTGGTACGTTATCTCTGGGATGATAGATTATCCATTGAAGGAAATACCTATGTGTAGTTTAAGATGGCCTTAATTCAAATCAGCCTTGAGTGGTGTATGTGATATATGACCTTCATTCGGATTATTGTTTGAGAACATTTTGGCCAAAGTAGTGTGACTGCCTCTGGCTCCACTTCTAGTTCACCATGATCCAGTATTACATGCTAGTTCCAAATTGTGGGATTACAAGTTCTAGTTATGTAGGACACAACACTATGCTTAATTGGTTGTTGTTATTCGAATACTCTACCAATCTCTTCGTCGAAGGGAAGGGTCATCTATCAAATGATAGATGTGTAGGGGACCGCATTAAGAGTCTGTGTTTTGTGGAAATATTCTTGAGCGATGCTTCTCCTCCACAACAAGCGACAAAAGAAGCAAGATTTAAAAGGAAGGATCATGGACCGTCTTACAACTATTTTTCCAAAGCTCATTGAGCTATGTATGTAAATGTATGCATTTTTTTATTATTATAACTTGTGAAGTGATTGTAATGAAATGAAATCCTTATTGTATTATGTTATGCATCGTTGCTCGTATATTCTCAATAAAGAAAAGAAAAGAAATTATTGCAATGGTTTGCTACGTAGTTTATTTACTCGCAAGGTGAAAACTTAGGAATTTTTACTTCATTAAAGGGTTACTGTGTTACATAATGCAATGTAAACAAAACAAAGATGAAAAGGTCACTGATTTCATAGCATGTTATCAATTTCTCTACTCACAAGTCAGCATTAAGATTCCTAATGCCAATCTTTAAAGAATGTTCATTGAAAACTTGCAAACCAATACTCAAGATAAGCTTTGGATGATGAGATTTCCCTCCACTCACTTGTGCATGGTTCTTCATGGCTATCAGAATTCAGATAGTCATCGTGAAGCAAAAACTTCCTCTAGCCATCTTGAAAAATCTAAATTTGTGCCTCATAATAATTTCCAACCTTTCAAGAAACAAAAATAAGGGATTTATAAGATAATATACCTCAAATGAATCAACATGTTGAATCTCAAGTGGCTAGTATAAAACAACAAATCTATATCAATTCAGGGATAAGAAGAGACAATTTACTCCACTAATTGACACCCTTCATTTCATCATATTACAAATCTTGGGTAAGAACCTAATTACCTTACCTCCTGTTAGAACCCCTGATACCACTAAGCCTTTACCTCTAAACTATAATCCAAATATGTTTTTCCATTATCACTAACAAAATGGACATGATATAGAATGATGTATGTATCTTTAAAATATTGTGCAAGACTTTATTGATTCTAATCACATCCAAATTGGCGGTGTTAATGATCAAGGAAATAATTTTTTTGCCCCACCCAACCAAAATTTTCAAATCTTTACCAATCTAAGTCTAAATCATAACATCTCATTTGTTAAAGATAGTGACAACAAGAATGATGTGTTGGATGTTGACAATATGCAAGACACGACTAATGATAACATGAATGATTATGGGGACATAGAAAATATGGTCAACCTCATTGATGTTCAACCTTGTAAGGGCCAAACCAAAAAAAAATTTGACATTTCTTTCTCACAAAATAACATAATTAAACATGCACTCGATGTTCCTCTTTACATAGTTGGAAGAATCAATGAAAACCCTACCAATGGGATATTAATTGATCTCATATGTGTAAGGTTGACAATATTGATCATTCAATGCAAGTTATTTAGAAGAGATTTGAATATGAGAAATACTCAACAAAGTCAGGAGTTGAGGCCAAAAAAATTGTTCTCAAAGAGAGTGAGTTGTCTTACAATGATTTTATAAATAAAGTTTGCAATATCATATCCACATATTCGACGTTGTCATAGTGCTAGATGGAAAGCTAAGCAATTTCGTGACTCAAAGAATTGCTTTCCACCAGGTTGTATTCTCTATATTGTTTATTTCTTTGAGAACTATACATTTCATCCTCAAACTGAGATTCAAATTCAATATTATCATTCAAAGAAATTTGCAATATTTGTACAAGTTTTCTATAGGCATGTCGATTTACATGTGGATGGTGTACAAATTAGCAAAAATGAATTAATTATCATCAAAGAGGTTCACTTTTATATCAATGATGATATAGATCATGTGATGCAGATCAGGGTATCAAATTCATAATTCAACTAATCAACTATTTACCAAAACATTTACACTTCAAAACAATTGATTTTCCACACAAACTAACACTGGGCCATGAAAGGCAACAAATAGGGTTTTTGTGACATAATTTGCAATGGAAAACTCAAACCCAAAACCTAAAAGCTATTTTTTATACCCATTAAGCTCTTTGATGACATACCAAATTTTTAGGGGTGGTTGCTTTGGAACCTATTGGTCTAATTTATGTTGCTATACTTGAATAAGGCCTAATTAGGCTTGTTTTGATAGGTCACTATGTGGTTTTCATAACCCATACCTCAAATCCTCATACCACCATCCCATAAATTTCAAATATGGTCTGCACAAACATTTCCCATCACCCTAAACCACTTCTCCAAATCTTTCTACAAACCCTCACACCTATGCCTCTCAATTTCCTAAAAACATGATTTTAATCAACTAAGACATCAACCCATTTGCCCAAATCCTCATTCCCTACTACTGAAAACTTCACAAACAAAAAATAAATCCTATATACTCCCATTCCATTTATTTTCTAAGATTTTCACTGGTGGAATGGTGAGTTTTTCATTATTCTTCCCTTAAAAACACCAAAACCTAGGGTTTCTAGCCCAATCTTACAAAATATACTATAAAATCCTCAAATCTTGATGAAATATAATGAAACAAAAACCAAAAGGAATCTAACTTAACACTTCATCAATTCCAATGCATAAAATTTGACATCCAAGCTGTACCAGGCCATACCAAATGTTGTAGCAGCAATTCAACCTTTGAAAACGTAGGAAACGGTGTCTTTATTATTCAAAAAATCAAATCTACATCATCAATCCTTGATCCAACATAAATATATTCTTTTAAAGACCTTAAAAATCACTTCAAACTATTTTCCCACCAAAAACCACCACTTGACCGTTCACCTTCCCTTAAGGCCAAAAATTGCAAAGTTGTGACAATTTTTTCAATTTTTGCAACATTTTACTAAAATGACTCAACAACCCACCTAGCAACCTAAAATTGAGTCAAAACACCTTAAATATATTATAAATTATCTTAAAGACCTTATTATCAACAAAATGACTCAACTAAACCAAAATACTAACTCTTTGACCCTTTTTACATCATGAAACTAGGTGCCCTACACCATACTCCTTGAAAAAGAATGAACTCAAGTCCCCTTGAGGATAGTGTTGTAAAGTAAATTCATTCTTTCCCATATGATCCATTTACCTCCAAGTTAAATCTCCATTAGTCAAACCCTTTCAATGAACCAAATACTGGAAATATGCATCATCCCAAGTGTCTTTTTGAATTCTTTGGCTCCTAGGTCATGCTTCAACTTTAGTGACCTGTTTGGTGGTTGATCCTTGTCTCTTTCCTTATCTAAAAATGTTGTTGAACCTAATTTAGTACCTAAAAATATACCTCCTCCATCCTTCTTCTTCACTTTAGGCGCATGCTTGAACTTTTCCATCTTCCTTTTTAGTTTAACTTGGCTCTCTTCACCTTTAACTTTCATCTCTTCCATCTGATGTTCTACCCCTATGACTATTGCTTGCTCAGGTATAGCAACCTCTGATATGAAAAAATGATCAAAATCCCCTTTTGAAAACAATGAATGGAGTACCTCTTCTATCATCACAGCAACATGCTTTTTAAGCCCATCTTGAATCTTCAAAATCAATTCATCCTTGACCTTCAACTCAATATCATTTCCCTCCAAAATCAAATCATTCTTCAAGTTTGTTGTCTCCATACCTCCAAGGTTAAAAGTGGCTAAAAACTCCATGTTCTTTTCCTCCCCTACCTTTATGAATGCTTTCCTACCAACCATCATCACATTAGCTACCTTAGTTTTCCCTTTATCCTCTTCTTTCAATGGTGTCAATGTATAAGAAACCCCATCCTTTAGAATCTTATAAATATTCCTCTTACCATCATACAAAGCATGCATATCAAATTTCCAAGGTCTCCCTAGCAGAAAATGACATACATCCATAGGTAATATACCACATAGAATTTTGTCTTTATACCCTCATATATTGAACTCCACCCAACTTTTTTCATTTACCAAAACATATTGACCCTCATTCAACCAAGAAAATTTATGAGTATCATGTGGTATTCTAGGCAATTTAAGTTTAGCAACCATCTCTATGGAAACCATGTTATTTGTGCTTCCTTAATCAAATACAACTTTACATACCTTACCCATGCACTGACAAGTTGTTTTGAAGAGAGTTCTTCTTTATGATGGCTCCTTTTCTTTAGATGCTTTGATGAGAGTTCTCCTTACCATGAGTGATTCTCCAAATTTTGGAGCAGCATGTTGTGATGGAGATTTTACACTCTCATAATCCTCTTATTGTACCACTTGAGCTCTCCTTACTCCTCCATGTGAAGTAGTAGGCTTATTGTCATTGCACTGCCATGCTTGATGTCCAAATTTGTTACACCGATAACACCTTCCTGTGAATCCACTAGAACCTTCATGGCCTAGTGTTAGTTTGTGTGGGAAATAAATTGATGTAGAGAAGGGTATCAAATTCATAACTCAAACAATCTACTCTTTACCAAAGCATTTACGCTTCAAACAAATTGATTTCCCACACAAACTAACACTAGGGCATGAAGGGTAGCAAATAGGGTTTTTGTGACATAATTTGCAGTGGAAAACTCAAACCCACAACCTAAAACACGTTTTGGATACCCGTTAATCTCTTTGATGACATACCAAATTTTTAAGGGTGGTTTTTTGGAACCTAATGGTTCAATTTTTGTTGGTGCACTTGAATAAGGCCTAATTGGGCTTGTTTTGATAGGTCACTATGTGGTTTTCACAACCCAGACCTCAAATCCTCATACCACCAGCCCAAAAATGCCAAAAATGATCTGCACAAACATTTCCCATCACCTTAAACCACTTCTCCAAAGCTTTTCTACAAACCCTCACACCTATGCCTCTCAATTGCCTAAAAACACAAGTTTAATCAACTAGGGGATCAACCCATTTACCCAAATCCTCATTCCTTACTCCAGAAAACTTCACAAACACAAAATAAATCCTATCTACTCCCATTCCACTGATTCTCAAATATTTTCACCGGCGGAATGGTGAGATTTTCATTATTCTTCCCTCAAAACACCAAAACCTAGGGTTTTTGACCCAGTCTTAGAAAATCTACTATAAAATCCTCAAATCTTGATGAAATATAATGAGACAAAAATCAAAAGGAAGATAACTCAACACTTCATCAATTAAAATGCATAAAATTTCACACCTAGGTCGTACCAGGCCATACTAGATGATGTAGCAGTAATTCAACCTTTGAAAATGCAAGAAACGGTGTCTTTGTTATTCAAAAATTCAAATCTACATCATCAATCCTTGATCCAATGTAGACATATTCTTTTAGAGACCTTACAAAACAATTCCAATTGTTTTCCCACCAAAAACCACCACTTGACCATTCAACTTGCCTTAAGGCCAAAAATTGCAAAGTTGCCTTGTCAATTTTTACTATTTTTAGCATTTTACAAAAATGACTCAACAACCCACCTAGCAACCTAGCATTGACTCAAAACACCATGCATACATTAGAAATGGTCTTCAAGACCTTATTATCAACAAAATTACTCAACTAAACCAAAAGACTAACTCTTTGACCCTTTTTACATCATGAAACTAGGTGCCCTAGACCATCATGATAGAAGTTATGTAGCCCATTGTTTTGGAATGTTTTTTGAAGATCTAAGATGATGTCAAATAGATGATTTCAAACACTAGATATGGTCTGATGGATGTGCTAGTAAGTGTTGATTTAATTTTTTTTAAATTATATATTTATTTGTTTGCTTAACTTGGAGACTAGAACCAAGAGAAGACCATGCAATGTCTAAGGGTTATCACTGACTACAACAAAGAAACTGCGAAGAATACGGCCCTCACTCTTCAAGTTTTTTTAGGATGAGATAAGGAAGATCCATGGGAAACGACTAGAAAAAGAGGTGGATGATGACCATGTGCAGAAGAAGAAGGGTAAGAAGGTGGCCACCTCATCCCATGATGTTACCAAGGATACCTAGGCCATTCTTCAGCGTCCTATGACTTTCGAGAAGAATCTCAAGTTCTTGTCTTAGGAGTGGAACGTGATCACTAGTCTCAAGCTATTAGAAGACCCATAGATTTCTGTTGGTTTTGTGTTGGTCCCAGTTTTGTGGTTTCTTTTTGTTGTTTTTTCCTACTGGTCAAACTATTTAAGCTTTAGTTTCCATTTAATTTTTTGGTTTTCTCACTGCTCGTGAGTCGCTAGTTTTCCTCTATGGTTGGTTTGTAATGGGTATTGTCCCTTCCAGTTTTAATATAATCAAACTTGAAGACTTGAATTGTTCAATTGCTTATATGTTGTATGCATATAGTTTATTTTTACTAATTTGGTTTTTTTTTTAAATTGTAACTTCACAGGACAATTTAATTATGCAAAAAAAATTAATTGGTTAAACCAATAACATGTTAGACGTGACATAATTTTTGCAGAATTTTTATGACAGTGGACATGGAAAAGGAGAGCACAATGGAGCAGGAGCAAGTTTGAAGTGTGCACTTCACCAACATGAACTTGTAGGTAACACCATATGGACTAGAAATTTAAAGTCTTAAACATGTTAGGAAAAAGAAGGTATCTCAATATATTACATGTCTTGAGAAGTGGAAGCTTACCATTATGCAATAGTGGTTTTGATATTTCCAATGTTGCATCTTCAATATTGAGTGTTGGACTTTTAGAAAAATCTAATTATGTTTTTTGAGATTGTCTTTTCTTTTCAAAATCTCTTAACCTGACATTTCACCAACATGAACTTGCAGGTAATTCCATATGAAATGCAAATGAATTTTTTGATGGTGCAAAAGTTTTTTTTTTTTTCGCAACTCAATATACAACACAAACTATTTTTTGGGAATTTAAAGGTACATAAATGAAATTGTTATTTGAATTTTAAAGTGTACATGAATTGAATTTTCAATTTTATACACTTTTTAATAAGATGTTTGAAATTTACAGATATTGATCGATCAACTCTCTATACTTGTCAAACAATTAATGGTATTATAAGTTTGCATCAAATCATGACAAATGGACATAGCAAGCCTCGTGTAATTCAAACGAGAGAAAATTTATGTTTTTGTGATGATTGCATTGAGAACAATTTAAATTCTCTACAATGTGAGAATACTAGAGATGGGTATGGTTTACAATGGTAAATAAAATAATTAGTTTCAATGCATCCTTTTGAAGATAATGACATTGTACATGTCTATGATCCTCTGTATTCAGCTGATTATGAGTGTGTATTAGATTTAGTTGTTACAGGTAAATTTTAAAAATTTAATTGAATTTTAACTTACAATTGATTTATATTCTACCTAAGTTGAGTATGGTTTACTACATGGTGTGTACAAGATTTTTTTTTTTTTTCATTGTTCTTGTATATTCTAATCATACAAAAGGTGTAGATTAGTATCTACTAAGATGTACACAACCAAAATGAAAATTTTCAGAATCAATGATACATGGTGATGGATAAGAGTATCCTACTAATCAGTGGTTGTTGAAGGCACATACTATCAACAAAAAAAGATAGATATAAATGGTATTATATTTATTGATTATATGTCAGGTCAAAAGGTTCTACATTATAGTCACTTAGTTATAAAAACAAGAATAAATTTTGAAAATTTACCAAAAAGAGGATGTGGCAAATAAAGGTGGAGGTTCCCTATTGAAGATCATGAAAATATTTTAGAGATAATAAAAGATAGAGAGGATCCAGATTATATGTAGCAAGAACTTTAAGTTATTTTTGTACATATATATATTTTCTATGAAAATAAATACATGTAACATTTGGACTTAAATTTGAAATTCTTTTTATTTTATGTTGAATTCAAATAATTTCATTCAATATGGTGATCTAAATTTGAGTTTTTTGTTGGATTAGATGGATATTTTCAGACTTTGTCAAAATTAGATAGGTTGATATGTCATATTAGTTTGTGTATATAATTAGATAGACATTGAATGAATTAGTAGTCCATGAAGCTTTATCTTTTGTGATCTTATTTTCCTATAAAGCTTTCTTAAGGTGTATATTCTATTTGCTTCTTTTTTTTCATCTTATTTTCCTATAAAGCTTTCTTAAGGTGTATCTTTTTCCTTTGCAGTAATTTTGTTTAATGAAGAATTCATGTTTAAATTATTTCATCAAATGTTATTATAGATCCAACAAATTTATAAGTTTTAATTTTATTAGAAGTAAGTTTGTTTAACACTAGCTAAACTAGGTACAATGGTAGTAGATTTTTTTAATGAAGAATGCATGAAGTTAAATTATTTCATCAAATTTTATTGGATCCCAAAAAATTTGGAATCGATTGAAGAAATAAATGTCTAAAATTTGGGAGTGAATTTATTTATTTTTTAC
Organism: Sequoiadendron giganteum; assembly: GCA_007115665.2. Lineage (NCBI taxonomy): Eukaryota > Viridiplantae > Streptophyta > Pinopsida > Cupressales > Cupressaceae > Sequoiadendron > Sequoiadendron giganteum. The sequence continues at coordinate 619,669,866 of CM021105.1, read as the reverse complement.
ATCTCAAGCCTATGTTATTAGTAAATACAATTCATCCCAATAATTTCCTACCTCTATAAAACCTCACAATGATTAATAAAAATGTCACAAATTTCACATAGATAAGAATCTCTACTTAGGATCTACCTAAGATCATATCAAGTATGGATTTAACTAGAGATAAAAATGTTATGATAGCATTTAAATTTGTATACATTTTATTCAAAATGAACATGTTTAAGGTACTATGATACCATATATACTAATTTAATATTGAAGTTCAGTGAATTTTAAGTTGAAGTTTAAATTTCCTTATGCCTTATCTAAAAAATTTGATAGGTTGAGTGAAGCTTTTATGTGGAAAATCCACCTCTCAACTACATTTGTCATAGGTAACTATTATTTTCCATGCCTTATATATGATTCAATTATGGATTTAAACATCAAATTATATGCTCAAGATTGTTTTTATTTACTGGGTGTTCATTAATCACTTTACCAACCTTTATGACCTAATGGCACATCACTAATTGAATATTTTTGTGATCATTTTCTTTGAGTATTTTTCATAATTTTTGAATGCAACAAATGAATCTCAATGATTTTTTTATAATTTATATCTTTTTATTGAGCTAAGATAATAAATATAATTAACCAATAATGATTTATTAATGAATAAGCTTAGTCAAAATATTACTAATTCAACTTGAATAAAACAACTAATCAATTAAAATCAATTAATGAATACAAAGACCAATATGTAAAAAATATATTTATTGCTTTTTATGAGATAAATACAACTAAAATAAATTTGAATTTAGTTAAAAATCAACAACCTTTTACAAAATTAATTAGTAATCAATTCTTCTTTAACTTTTGAAAGTAGTAATGCAATAACAATAATTAAAGCTTTCCTTTTTAAATGAGAAAATAAGAAAACAAGGTCAAAAACCACTTCCATTTTCTTTTCATAAAATAGCCTTTAGTATTTAAAAAAATAAGAGATGGAGGAAAACGTAATTCAAATCTAAATTATTTATTTCTAAAATTAGTAATATTTTTTATTAATTAAGTAGGGGAAGGACCCTGATCCCATGGTTACAAACTCAAAAAGGGAAACAAGCTAGGGAGAACAGCACCAGCTAGCAATAAGAAACAACAAGTCTAGGGTGGCATGTAGGCCAAATATCAAAATAGTAACCATAGAACCAAAATACTTAATCAAAAACTGAATACTACTACTAGAGAATTTAATACTACAAAGACCATTGATAAGGTCCACCAGAGTCCAGCAAGTTCTCAACCACAACAAAGCTACATTAAAATAGCAATCTGAAATGTTAAAACAGAACACCGAAAAATGCAAGGCAGCTATAACCAAATTAAAGAAATAAAGCCATTACATGGATTTAGCAATTAGGTCCTAGTATTCTCCAATATGGGAGACATACTCCCTCCAGTCAGGTCCCTCATCCTCAACCTCGTTCTTCATTTCATCGGTCTTTCCCATCTTCTTAATTATCTTTCTTATAATCTTGGTTTGGCCTGAGACAACACCAACAATAGCCATGCACATGAGGCCATTTGTCACCCTCATAAAAGTAATAATGGCTTTCTCCATGTCATCCATTTGGACCTGCATGTAAGTCAACCTACTTTTCAAAAATTCAATATTAGAATCATCAACAATATTAGTATCTCTAGCAATGTTCACAATTTTAGGAGCTTTTAGTATTTCATTCCTTGGCTCTTCTTCAATTTCCACTTCTTCCTCCTCATTTTCTTCTTTCTCCTCGTGTCGGTTCCCAAATCTACAATCAACTTGAATCCTAAAGGGGTGACAGGCCTAATGGTCATATTCAAGGAGAGATTTGGCCAACGAACGAGATATTGAATTAAAACCCATTCTCCCCTACACTTTGGGCTCTATGAAACCTGGGAGGGTCATCTTGACAGTGTCTGTATGATACTCTTGTGTGCCAGAGTATCCAGAACACTATAAACAGATAATTCTCCTTTAAATGCTTAATGGACATAAGAACCTAAAGATTTGATTGACCTTCATGGTAATGTCCAATTTAAACATGAGAGATATAAAACATTAAATTCCACACACAGTTACACTTAGATAGATAAGTAAATTTGATTGTAATTTGTGATTTGTTGTTAAATCAACTAACTAAGTGTAACATGAATAATTCACTTAGATCAGTGTCTCATCCATTGGGACAAAATCAATTCAAATACCTACACAACCTGATAACAATTTCATACATGACATCAATTAATCTTTGAAGATACTTTGTTATAGTATTTCAACATTATATCTCGACAACCACTTCTTATCAGAATCATAGCACTCAATTTAGCATAAACTAGTAGCTTCACTCAAGAATTTACATTAATTCTTTGAATTAACAAGAAAGAATAAAACCACACATCCACTGGAAATCAATGGAGACAGATAAAATAACCCTTGATTATGTCATTAATAGCTTATAAAACTAGTATATATGAGAGAAAATGGCATTGAATTTGCTCCATTGAGTATCATTTTGTCAGTATTGCTATCAAAATTACATATACATTGGCAAACTCAGACCCTAAGACTTAACTCTGAAATGATTTGTATTCTCATTGCAATGCTCTTTGTGATTAATTATAAAGCAATGAACCCCTACAAATAAAGCAGAAAACCATATTTAAGGAAAATGAAAAACCCTAAATGAAAATCCATCTAATAGACATCTGGCAAACTTAGCCCCATTGATCAATAACTTCCTACACTCGAAGAATCCTCCTCTATAATTTTTTTTCCTACTTCTTCATTCAATTTCCCTGCAACACAAAATTATTCCTTTACTAAGAAGACTTTCCTCCCCTCTCCATTTTTACTTGCAGCTAAAAATATCTCGTCCCTGAAAGCCTTTCCCTCTTCTCTATCTGGTTGTAAAAAAATCCATCCACCTCGTGTGTTTACCATTCACTGCCCAACACTTACAATTTTACTTTTAATGTGAAGACTTTAATTATTTCCATCAGGATGTAGAAGTTTCCACTACCCATGTATTTCACCTTTTAATTCACCTACAACTCAAAGTTTTTTCTATTATATGTGAAGGCTTTAATTGTTCTACGGGCTGTAAAAATATTTACCCGTACCCCTCCATGAAACATTTTATTGCCCAGCAACAAAAGTTTTTGTTTTCTAATTATGAGGGCTTCAATTCATTTTACATGCTGCAAAAAACTCTATTCCCATGCACTTTACATTTTCATTTCACACACTATTTATCCACCATCAAAAATGAAACCCAAAACATTACCTTTAAAAAAATTCACAGGCCCACCATTTCTTACACAAGCACATCGCATATCACTAATAAAATGAGAAAATGGAGACATCAAATCACGATGGGCGAAGTCATCTCTCCATCACATATATGCAAAGGAGAAAAAGAGAAACAACAGTTATGGGCGAAAGTAAGAACGCATCATCACATATCACCAATATACAAGGGAGAAAAGAAAATAAAACTACGATGGGTGATACATCAAAGAATTCCACGGCCTGGTCGATCCTCATGTTTTGTTGCTACACAATGAACTTTGGTAGTCTTTTTCTCATCAAAACCAAGAATATGTGGGCTTGTCACGACAAGCAGCTGACTGAACACACCGAGTGCATTCACAAATTCTCTGATTGCTCGAAAATCCCCATCAACAATATATTCCTTCTTTTAAAATGGTGAAATTGAAAGTTTTTACATTGTGGCCCAGCATCAAACCACAACATGTAATTCGAGGGCATTCTCTTAATAACATTCGTTTACAACCCTACCATTATTTTTTTTCATAATGTGTTAGGGCCAAGTATAATAAAATTTGGGTTCAGCGACAAAATAGAATTTCCTCAAACAATTTTGATACATTTTTCTTCAAGCACGAAATGTGTTGTGTGAAGTAAACATGTGCTAACCTACCCATACACCCAACATTGAATAGAGATGTATCATGTAGCAACCTCAAGTAATTGTGTAAACTTTCCTTTGCAATATTAAATTGACTCCATTCGGCCAGCACAATGGATGCCCATTCATAGCATAAACATTTCATGGTCTCAATCAACACTTCACAAAATAGTTAGCTAGCCTTATCAAAGTGTGTTGCCATCATTTTATGGATCCCTCCAACAATTCTCTTACCGTGATAAACTGCAAAATGTTTTCACTTTCTAAGTGAAATGTCAACATAAGAATTCCTCGCATCTGATTCACTTTGGGAAATTTAAATTATTTATTTTTCTTTAATCCAATAGTTATTTTTAATTCCATGGTTACAAGACATGGATATGCATCCATACAAACAAGAAACCCTAACAATATTAGCCCGATAGAAGATTTGATTTTTTAATATCGTGATGTAGCATTCGACTTGATGGCTTTCTTGACAATCTCTATTGAAATGTGGAGAGTGAATGCCACAAGAATCATATCCAATCAACTGCCTCCCTTCAACAGCCGCGTACAATAGCAGAAAGACCAGATCCATTAGGTGAGTCACAAAAGTATGGAGGAGTGGCCACTATTTTAGATCAATTTCAAAGGATTGTTTGGATTGGTTGTAATGTGTGGCATGACAAAGATGTCACCAAATAATGGACATCTTTACTTAGTTCTTGTAGGATTATGTGTGGCAAGGCCATAGACTATTGTGGCATAGAATACAAGTTCAAGTGTAAAGGTGGGGTTGTGGCATGTCCTTGAGTTCTAGCCACCTTTGGCTTAGCCTTTGGCCTCCAAACTATATATCAAAATAATAGAGAAAAAATTTCCAACCATTCCTTTGCCCCTATCACTTCCCTTATTAAAACCTTAATGGAAACAAATCAAAGATTTTGAATTTATAAACCAAAGAGGTCACTTGTGTGTTCTTGTTGGCATTTGTGTGCAGGCATTACTTGATCTCAAGGCTTGATGTGGCCTTCAACTTGATGGCTTTCTTAACCATCAACTTGAGAGAGAGAGAGACCATAAAATATCATGCTTCTAATCTTATAGCAAGTTTAATTCCATATCTGAAACAACATTAGAGTCATCCAATCTTTTAATTTCTGCAACCTCCCATTCACCTATCAAGGAAGAGTAGCCCTTTATAGAATTAGTTGTTCCTTCTTGGGTGAAACCATCTTTATCTCATTTGACTCCTTCATTGAAAGTATTACTTTCATATGAATCCTTCAAGACTTCCCTTTATAGTTTAAGGGATTTCTTTGTGATTGAATTTAAAGGTCACTAGCATCTTAAGCAATGTCTATCTGTAGTCTTATTTGTATTCTTGCAGGCACTTTGAATTTCATGAACCGTTTCCTTCTATTGTAACATTATTGTCTATGAGTTGACATTTTTGTCCCCTTCTCCTCGTAGCACTATTTTTTTAAAACTAGGGACTGCCCACTATATGGTTTTGTAATTGCCCTCATGTCCATCCCTTGAAGATACATGGTCATTTTTCCTTGACAAAGGCTATTCTCTTATGGACATGGTTTCCCTCACAAGATTATTTCCCCTAACTATTATGAGCCCCCTATCCATGCTCTATTCCTAGGTTCCCACTTGTTGTCCATTCAAAATGGCATCTCCATTTGCCAATAGGGGTCTTTATTGATTGGTTTCAAGAAAATGCAACAACTAATAGTTGCAAATTTTTGGGAGTCCCATCACCTCCTTCATTTCCTCCTCTCCCATGTCATAGGCTATCTCTTAAAATTCTAATTCCTCATTGTCTTCATTGACATGTTCCTCAAACTCTTCCAATTCCAATTCTCCCTCCTAAAATATGGCTTTATGTTTCCCTTTTTGTCCTACGAAGAAGACTTTGCAAGGCGAGGAGATCTTCGGCCTCCATTTCCCAGAATAAACTTCCTATCCTCCAGATCCTCCATTTCAATGCCCTCTTTCTCTTCACTTATAGTGATGACCTCATTCTCATTTTTCAACTATTTTTTCAGTTTCTTGGACTTAGGAGGTTCTAGGAGAAGTGGAGAATGTTTGTCTTTCTCATGGGTAGCTTTAACCAGCTCGAGCTCAAGGGAATTTTTAGCTGGAGTCTTCTTACCCACAAGGGTAGAAGGGTTGGAAATTTTTGCAATAGAGGAAGAGGTTTTAGCAAGGTTATTCACAATTTTTTCAATAATTTGGGAAGGGAGCCTAGGGTTAGGCTCCTGAATGGGGTTAGCTATCACAAAAGGTTCAACATTTTCCTTGACATTTTGATTCTCAATATCTTGTCTAGCTGGCAAAGGATTACCATGTGGGTTCATAGCAAGAGCATGTTTATAAAGAGCGATCATTAGGCCCTAGTGCAGGGGTGGGTTCACACCCTTTTCTATGTTTTGTTGCAAAGAGGGGAGCAGATAAAAAGGAAAATTTATACGCTCATTATGATGGATATGATTCAACAAAAGAAAGTGATATGCATGAACAATCATATATCTACCTTCAAGAGTAAAATATCGCATCACAAAAATACTAACCAAAGCATAGGGAGATGGGAGTTTGAGCCGTGCATACCCTTTTGAAACCTAGTGAGATTTTCACCATCATGGAGGAAATTATCAACAAAAGACTAGTAATCAGCTCTGCTCTTCTTCACCACCTTAATTCCTTAGTTTTACAGGCTCATTTCCTCCACTATGAATTGAGTCATCGCCTCAAATCTTATAGCTCCTATAGCCACATTCCCCTTTCTCCATGATTTGGTAAATTTCTCCATGAGGCTCTCATTGTACCTTTTCATGGCTTCAAAAAGGGGCACCATTCTTGCTCTACTAAAAAGCCTTCATAGATCAGCATTTTGCCTTAGAGCTTGGAAATTCAGTGGTTCAGTTCTCTTTCTAGCCCCCCCCCCATTTTTTAGCACTATATGCTTTTAGGATTAATCTTATGTGAGCCTTTCCTCATAACACCACAACACCCTAGTGGCCTTCTAAACTTGCAGAGCACACTTTTTCTTGCATTTTGAAAATAATCTCTTTCTGAAGTGAAGTTCAAGAACTTTCTTAATGAGATGGTCGTTATCCCATTTCCCCGAGTAAAAATATCATTATTATCATTACAAATAATAAATGAATATTGATTATTTGTAGCAAGTTGATCTTAAAATTAGAGGTTATATTTGAGATAAGGCACATCACTACTCTTGGATTTAACACTAGCCTTTGTGTTGATAAAAGCCATGTGATCCATTATCGAAATAATAATTACCATTCTCACTTGAGGAAATCTTCATACTCATAGTCGTACCAATATTATCATCATTATTCTGAGAGCCCTTTATGACACAAGATCGCATAATCCTCCTATGTTGATCCCTTTTCTCAACATTATAAGTTGTACACATTTTCATATTTTTCTTTGAGCACTTTGTCTTTCGGTGACAAAGGCAATTGGCTGTAATCCCAACGGGTCCACCAATTACACTTAAGTGCTTCGTTGGCCACACAGTCAACTGAGATATTTCCTTCCCTATACACATGTTGAATGTGACAATGAGTAACGAAACTCATTAGGGACTTGCAATTGTCAATTATATATTTTAATTCCCAAGGGGACGCGACATCACCATTCAATATATCCACAATTAATTTGGAGCCTCTTTCCAAAATTACCTTCTTAAAAATCATATTCTCTTAGAGTCTTTATACCTCCCCTAACAACTATTACCTCTTCTTTATTGTTGGTGTGAACTCCTAGTTTTGTAACATATCCCACAATGTAGTCACCTTGATGATTTCTCAGCAGTCCTCTTGCCTCGGCCATGCAAGTATTACCTTTTGAGAACCCATCAAAATTTCATTTAATCCATTCCCTTTTAGGAGGGATCCAGACAATAGCCTTCCTAGCTAAAATCGTGGCCCAATTAAGATTAAAAAGGTCCTTCTTTAGACCCCTGACCTGCTTAATTCTCGGTATTATATAGGTCGGCCAGACTTTTGAGAAGTTGTATCCTCCAACATCTATATTTTCATGTATTTAGGCTTTTATGATCATGCAAACCTCATAGTTGCTTTTCTATGCCTCCCTAAAAATCCTTTTATTCCTTTCCTTCCAAATTCCCCAAGTTATGAAAGGGGGGGTTTGATTCCAGAAATCCATTATGACCATATGGGAGAAAGGACAGTTGGACCAACTTTCAACAAATATCTTCATAGTTGGGGGAAACACCCAGTCAGTTAACAATAATGGGAGGGAAAATGACCACACTTCTCTAGAGTATTAACAAAGGAAGAAAATATACATTACTAACTCTTCATCCTACTTATAGAGGATACATCTATTAACAAGTTGAAATCCTCTTCTCACAAGGTTATCTACAGTTATAATTTTTCCATGTGAAGCGACCCACCAAAACTAAATGACTTTCAAAGTAAGGTGTTTATCCATACTTTGTCCCAATGAAGGTCTGTATAGTCAGTTAGAGGTTTCTCCAATTCCTTATAAGCATGTTTAACTGAGAAACTGCCATAAGTGTTCCCCTTCCACAACTATTCATCTTTCCTTTCATTAGAGAACCAAGTCACCTCCCCAATGAGGTTGTGTGACCTTTGCAGGGTTGGCTCCCAATTAATCTATCTCTGACCTCTCAAGTTGGTACTCCTAAGCACCCTATTAAATTCCTTCCATATAGGTTCTTATAACTCCCAATTGATATAGCATGTCACCTTTTTACCACATATTCTTGTTAGGATTTTTTTAAGGGGGTTGAATCCTTATAAGGATGAGAGAGGGGAATCCTCAGTCCAAGGGCTTTTCTATAAATTAGTGTCTTTTCCATTGCCAATCCTCTTTCTCACACCCATTTTGAGCATATTTTTTATTTTGATAAGATGGTTCCAAAAGACTGACCCATTAGGTAGATCAGTATCAGAGAGGAAACAACCCGTGTCTTTGTTCTTTAGATATTTAGCTTGGAGAATCTTCACCCAATCCTTAGACTCTTCTAAGATATTCCATCTCATCTTAGCAGTAAGGGATTTTTTAAACAATTTTATTCTCCTTATCACTAGACCTCCAACATTTTTTAGGAGTACATACTTTCTCCCAATAACCAATGCTAGTCTTGTTTTCTCTTCAGTTCAAAACCACATGAATCTTCTATGAATTTGTTCTATTTTTTCCTCAATGAAGACCAAAATTTTAAAGAGAGACAAATAGTAGACTGGAATATTCTATAGAGATCCTTTTAGCAATTTTATCTTCCTAACTAAGCTTAGAAGTTTACCTTTCTAACCTACCAGTGTTTTTTGGACTCTTTCAATCAGATGATTCCAATAATTATTATCCAACTTTCTAGAGATCATAGGAAGCCCAAGTTAGGTTGTAGGTAGAATACCTTCCTGATAACCCAATATTATCAGCACTTTTTCCTTCACTAATTGGTCAACATTGAAGAAGTATATATTTCTTTTATCATAGTTAATACGTTGACCAGAGATAGAGATATAGTCATTTAAAATAGATTTCCATCAGTTAGCTTCCCCAACTGAGGCTTCACCAAACAAGATAATATCATCAACATACTATTGGTGGGAGTTGGACAGGAGTGACGAAGCAACTTTAACACCTTTAAGGGCCTTAGAGTCAATTATCTTTTTGATATTCCTTCCAAGGACCTCAACAAAAATTATAAATAGATAGGGGGAGAGGGGGTCTCCTTTTCTTAGGCCACAACCACATGAGAAGAAACCTTGAGGGACACCATTAACAAGAACCAAGCATGTAGGGGAGGTCACACAAGCATAGAGAAACTTAAGGAATCTGCCCTCAAACCCAATTTTCCTTAGAAAAGAAAAGAGAAATAGCTAGGAAACTTTATCATAAGCCTTAGAGATATCAATTTTCAAGGCCATCCTATGGTTTTTACTAAGATCCATTGAGTGAAGTATTTCATGGGTAGTAATAACAGCATCTAAAAAATTTCTTCCTTGGACAAATCCTTTTTGGTTTGGGGCTATCATTTTTCATAACACAGAGCTTTAAATTTGTACACGAGAAGCTTAGAAAATATTTTATAGACAGTATTGCAGAGGCTAATGGGTCTAAAGTCCTTAATAGAAGAGGCTTTATATTCATTAGGGATGAGGGAAATAAAGGTAGCATTAAATTCAATTAGGAACATCCCCGGTCTAAATAAATTTCTAGCAGCATTGAATAAGTCAGTTTTAACAATATCTTAGTAAGCCTAAAAAAAGGTAGGAGGGAACCCATCAAGTCTCGGGGCTTTGTAAGTCCCAAAGGAGAAAACAACTTGTTTAACTTCCTCCATAGAAACAACATTAGACATAATCTTCAGGTCCTGCTCAGATATTACTTTAGGAATCACTTCAAGGAAATCATTATATACTTGATTAGAATCCCCTTGGGTATTCTAGAAGGAGGAAAAGAAGTTAACAGCTTCCTCGGCAATTTATTTTTCAGTCAAAACTATGGAGCCATCTTCTTTCTTGAGCATTCTTATCATGTTCTTGCTTCTGTGTTTCATGGTATATTGGTGGAAAAAATTGATGTTGTAGTCACCTTCAGTAAGCCATTGGACACGAGAATTTTGTTTCCAAAATATCTCCTGATGTTTGTTGACCTTAAACCATTGAGATCTTAGATCACATTCTTGAATGAAAATCTCATCATCCACAAGGACAACTTCCATTTCATCCTCCATTTCCTTTAAGTTGTTTCCTAGATATTTTTTAGTTTCAAAGATATTGCCAAAGGTAACTTTATTTCATCCTTTCACTCTCTGCTTGATTCTTCTTAGTTTCTCCACCAAGCAAAACATGGGGGTGCCTCCCATTGATTCAGCCCACCAATATTTTTATTAAAGCAGCAAAATCAAGATGAAGGCTCCACATTATTTCAAATCTAAAAGTGAAAGGGCCTTTATTGTGATCTACATTTATTTTAAGCACAATAGCATTATGGTTTGATCCAGGTCTTGGGAGAGCAGAAAGAGAGAGATATTGGGAGATGTTCCAATTTGAAGAGATGAGAAACCTATCTAGCTTTACTTGAATCAATTGATTACCAAGCCTTCTATTGGACCATGTAAATTTGGGGCCATGTAGAGGAATATCAAAAAGCCCAACAAAATTTAAGAATCCAACCAACTCCATCATATTGTCAACTTATAGTCATCCACCCAAATTTTTAGAGGGTAGAAAAGGGGAGTTGAATTCACATCCCAACATCTAATAGTCATCTGGTTTACTTTTAATAACATCATTTAGACAATCCCATAGCTACAATTTGTCCCTATTTAAGTTGGAGGCATAGATATTGATTAAGTTCCATTTCTCCTGAGAAGAAAGATCTTCCAGAGATACCATTAGATTTTTCTTTCTACTAAAGCCCAAAGTTCCTTTGAATTTTGAAGGATTCCAAAGAGTAACTATACCCCCGAGCCTCCTTCAACCTTGCTAACATAGTAATTCACACTAGGCCAAATTTTCAAAATCGCCTTCTCAAAGATCTCTTTCTTCATTTTGGCTTCTTGTAGAAGCAAAACATCCACTTTACTATCCAAAATACAAGTCTTGACCAAAAATTATTTATATGGGCTATTGAGGCTCCTAATATTCTAAGAAAGAAACTTCATTAAGGAAACAAAATAGGTATAGAAACACCATAAATCCATTATAAGAATAGCTAGGACTAATTATTTTTGGACTTTGATCTTGTGATCGAGTCCAAGGTTCTTTGTTTACCAACAACCACTTCCCTTACAGTATATTTATTACAAGAATCCTTTTGGGAAGGTCTTCCAACCTTGTTTCCCCCACCCACGTTTGGATTCTTCTTCTTTTTAGACTTATTAGGAGATTTTAGCTATTCTTCCTCATCTTCTCTATCACTAGGGTGAGGGGGAAACCCCAAAATGGCCAAGGATTCACTCAGGTTTCCACCCTCCTTCTAAGATAGAAATAAAATATCCCCCAAAGACATAGTAGGGGATGAAGACATAATTTCTCTTTATTCCATCCCCTCCCCTTCATTTGCAACAAGAGAATCTTCCTTTTGGATTAGGATGTTGGTCTCCATATTGGGTTTTCCCATCTCTTCAATCAAATTTACTTTTATCCTTTCCTCCTCTTCCTTTGGATTCCATTCCTTCAGAAAACCCCAAGGTTGGGATTCTTTCATCTAGGGTTACATAATTGAAATCCTTACTATGAATAACTTTGGAATAACAAGAGGCTCGATGGGGGTAGAAACCAAGCCACTAGAAGGAGCATCCTTCTCTAGGGGCATAGCTCCCACAAGGGCAGGGGCTTCCTTAAGATGGAAAATAGCAGAGACATCCTTAAAGATCTTAGGCACCTGCTCAATAATAAATTGCAAGACATTGTTGGGCACCTTAGAAAACCTTTTACTATAAGAATCAATAAGGTGACCATTTTTTTTGCAAAGCTGACAGAATTGTCAAGCATTTTCATTTTTTAGGGGTTGAGACCAGTTTCTAAATTTTGACTTAAGAAGAACAAAAGTTGGCAGAACTGTGTTAGCAACAACATTAACACAAATACGGGCATAAACTAGTCTTGAATTTTCTTGTGTTATCTAATCAATCACTAAGAGGCTACCAAAACTGTTAGCTATGGAAATTTTAGGATACTTGTCTCCCAGAATTCAAGGGGTAACCCAAGGAGGATAACCTAAGTAGGATTCATAGCCCCTAGGTTTGCATAAGGGTCAAATCCTGGTTTCCATTTACATAGAAAGAGGACACTCTTAAAGCCAACATCAAAGGCCTAGGGTCCACCCGTTAGCACCTTTAACATGTCTTCATAAGCCACAAAGGAGAAAAGGAAGATACCTTTGGGCATAGCATTGATAGAGACACTACCTTTTAGGTTCCAAACCAAATTAGCCTAGAGATGTACCTATTCAATATTTGACCTATAAGCCAAAAACTTGGCAACTAATGCAAACTTGAGGCCATCCATTTCCTTCACCATCAATGCTTCTGGGACATCAACTTCCTAGCCAGTGATAGAGCAAGAAGCGGACTCTGAAAACCTTTTTCCCATAGTTGTTGAGCTGACATCCACCAATTTTTCCACAAAAGAAACTGGTTCTTCTTTAGAAAAGAAAGATTCTAACCCAAGAGTCGAGGACAAAGGTGACTTATGAGAAGTGCCCCCTATCCTTCCCCCAAAGAAAGGGTAGAGGCACGAGGAGGGGAACTAACATGGGGAACAAAAACATTGGAATTTTTCAAGACCGACATAGCGTGAGACAAAGGGACAACATTCCTAGAATGGGGAGCCTTCTCAAGCCCCTTGCCCGATCGGCCTATGAGGTAGTCAAATTAGAGCAAGAACAAAAGGATTCAAAATAGAAAGAGTGGGAAAGTTGTAGTTGTCATGTCATATATCAAGTCACTTTTTTAGAAAATAAGAAAATAGAGTGTACACTCATATTTTTATGCAACAATACCAATTTTATAATTAAGTGTTTCCCTTTATGTCAAACCTCAATAAAACATAATGAACAAAAAAATCATAAGAGTTGTATATTTAAAAACATCACACTACATGGTTTTGCTAAGGAATTTTAGTATCAAAACCTTAACATGGATTAGAGTTATGTGACCTTAAATTTATCTAACATACATGTACTCTTAAATTTAGATATATAATTTACAATTCATTATAATTAGAGAGATCATTAAAAAAATCATATTCAAACCATAATGTGACAAATCACAATAAGAACCATAATGTAAAATTTATATAATGTGAAGATCATGATAAGAACCATAATGTGACAAACCGTAATAAGGTAGATTATGTTGTTGGGAACTTAGGAGAACAATAATATGAAAGAAGGGCTTTCTTTATATTAGAAAGTTTCCAATATAGATATAGTTGGGACTTTTTCCTAAAGAAATGGATTAGTTGGGTGGGGTTCACCCGAGAACAACTATATTAACAGTTGGGTGCCCTTCTAGTAGGGTGGATCTATTACCATAAAAGGCATTGCTCAATTTTGACCCCATGTGACCTAGACTAAATTGGCTTATAAAAACTATAGGCATTGATGGTTTATTAGTGAAATATCATTTGGTCAGCTCCCCTATATCTTGTCTAACTATAAGCAATCATATGAGCTAGACAATGATGGGCTAGAGATATATGTTGAGATCGATGGTTGGTTGTTGTTTTTAGTGGTGAGCATGTTATGTATAGAATCAAGAAAGGGATTGAAACTATCTAAACCTCTCTCTCAATTCCATATAGTATCGACCCTATAGTTCTCACCCCCTCATGTTACGTATAGAATCTAGTCCTACAAGAATCAACTATAGAATGGGGGGGCACCCCACCCCTTCTTCCTAGGTGCGATGGAGCTATAAGTCCCACTCGGTTCTTGGGGGGAAATTCTAGCATATGACCCAAACTTTGGATCCATTTTTCATCGATTGTAGTTGGGAATTAGAAAAGAATAGGCCAATAGGAAGGGGCCTGATAGTTCATTCTATTCATAATATTCCCAACTATAGATAGTAGGGGTGGGTGGGAGGAGGAAGTGGAGATCGATTCAACCCTTACCAACAAGTTGAGAGATCAATTTGACCCTTACTGAATTGTTTTAGAGATCAATTCTCAAGATAGTAATAGGATTAGGCACACCCTCGGTAGGATGGTAGGAGTGTCCTTCACCTCAGGTGATGAAGGATAGGAAATGGGAGGAGGAGTTAACCCACACAGGCCCTGGTGAACCCCTAAAAATAATAGGGCGGCTGGTAGTTGGTATATAGTTTCCCTTCCCACACCCCCAGTGGGTGGATAGCCAGATAATGAATTCTCCTCCTCCTAGGGGTGATGTCTCCTAGAAAGGGTGTGAAGGGTGGTGGGGCCCTAGGGAACTTATAGCCCAGTGGGAAACTCTAGTTTTGGTTGCCCCACACACATTGCTAATGTTCCCTGAGAATAGTGGAAGAATCCCTACTCTAACAAGTTGATTCATGGCAGAGTGAAAATTGAACATAACTAGAAAGCTTTCATGTTCAGTGAAGGTAACTCTAGAAAAAATAACCCATATTCGAGGGTGGGGCCCATGAGGATATAGATGATGTTCAATTCAGGATAAGTGAAATCTTTCATTGAACATAACCCTCACTAGATATATTCCCCCCCACGGAGCACTAGAGTTTCCTTGGGGTTCTAGCCATATATCAACTACTTCTCCCATTGATTTATCAACTACTTCTCTTGCTAAGCTTCCCTGAAACTATCATCTCCATCTGGGGGTGCCACCAGCCTCTCCTCTTTCTATGAGAAGTTGGCCTCTTTGTATTTGTTTAGTAAGAAGAGAAAAAAAGAATGGATGGATTATTTTCTCTACCCCACTCTCCCTCTCCGTATTTTCTCCATCGCACTCTCCTTGGGTGACCAATTGGCCTACTAATATGAGATTTATTTTCTGCTTCCTGGGTTGGATTGCTTTAGCTCACTTGTTTCCTATAATGGTAGTCTTATCAAAGCGTACTTCTCTCACTGGGTCACTACCTCTACCATTAGGGAGTATATGAGTTCAACCGGAAAGGCCTAACTTTCAACTAGAATAAGCTATAATTCCCCCCCATCCTTAACCAAAAGGAAGTAAGGAATGCAAGCTCAAGTCAATCCATTCATTCTTTCTTTCCTACTTCCTCCCACCCTAGCCTACACCCCCAATTGTAAGTTACTAAAAGATGAAGTAGATGAGAAAGGGGGGGAATTAACTACCTCAATGCAAGAGAAAAATTAGTTGCATCTGAGAGAAACTACCCAGGGATTAGACTACCCAGGGGATATAGCCTAGCCTAACGACAACTGAAAGGTGGTGGTCCTACTGGAGGGAGGATCCAAAGATTGAAGTGTTTTTCTCACTGAGGGTGTCGCAAGTAGGAACAGGAGGTCCACCAAGGATGAGGGATGCCAACATCAACTACTCTAGCTCCATCAACTATATATAGAAAGGACGAGGTGGGAATTGAGAATTCCCCTACTTATTATAGTTGTTGGGAGGCAGGTCCTTTCTCAGAGCCAATGTCTCACCCATCTCCAACTACATCGAGGGTGGGGTTCCATCCAAAGTTTTGATTGGTCACAAGGAAGGGAGTTTAGGAATTTCAACAAGGATAAAAAAAAGCAGGGAGCAGGTTATCTTGGTGAACTCTAGGAGACAAGTACATTAAAGTTGGATGGCAAGCTCGAGGGATAGATAGTTCAACCGATGGTGCGGGATGGGGGCAAATGAAATCGAGTCTCAATTTCTAATTGGTCAGGGGTGAGGCCTCAAAAAAGGTAGGTTACCATCCTAGGCTCCTACTTCCAATTGGGTTGAATTAATTGGTCGGTCCCGCATTCTCACTCGATAAAGAAAGGTACCCAACAGTTCAGGATGGAACTCAACAAGGAGCTACTCCTGTCGAGCCTCCCAACACTCCTCAACAATCACCCTCCCACTCACCCTAGAAAGGGCTCCCACCCACCCCCTAGAATTCCCCACATAATTCAACCACTATAATAAGGAGGGCAGTTGTTCTTTCGTAGCAGGGATAGTGGGCTGAAGAAAGCATAAGTACCATCCATCCTAACTGACCATCTTATTCCATCCATCCATAGGGAAATCAACTATTATAGCAAGAATTAGCTTCCACAGTCATATGATCTAGACTTACTAATTGGCTATATCCATCCTGGGGGCCCTCAGTTGGAAATACTTCTACTGAGAACCTAACTCACCTTTTTTTTATTTGATGAGAACTATATTATATTCTTGGGCTAATATAAGTGGAAGGCAACTAGTTGCTTAGCTTAGCTCCTCATTTGAATTGGCATGCCTCAACTACTAAATGTTGGGTTTCCATCTGATAAGTGAGGATGAGCTTGAGGGCAAGGAGAACTTGATACCGACCTAAGGTCAGGGTAAGCCTTTGTTTCCCCTCTCAAGTTATCCTTAATTCAAGAATTAATCTAGTTTAGTACATTAGCCAGAGCTACCAAAACTCCTTACGCTAGCAGGCTAATTAATTAACCCCTCTTAATTAATTTCACCTGCTTTCAAGAACTAATGGATTAATGCCACTTGAAAACCCCACCAACCATATTCACCTTAGGAAAGGAAAGTGGCTTTAATCCTAAGGAGGGTAGATTCCAACTAACTATAATCTACCTCTCAGGGGGGCCTCCCACAAATATAATCTACCTCTCGGGGGGGCGGGAGGAGATAGTTATCGAGCATTCTGAAGTTTGGATCTAAGGTTGAGCATGCAAGCTTCCCTTCAATGATTATAAATTAGTTAACTGCAATCTAGGTAGGACCCCACTCAGTTTCATTTTCCCATCGACCCCAACTACAATTATATACCTCCAACCTCTATCATGCTAATTAATTAAGGGGGCTTGGGCTCTTGTCCTCCCACCTACCGGGTGGGGTAAGTGAAAATCTAGAGTTAAAGTTGTTACAACTTGAAATAAAACTCCATCCTTCGGGACTAACTAATAAAAGAAAAATGGATGGACTACCAAAAACCCAGCATGCACCACCTCCTAACTGATGGAGCCCCGCACGCACCACCTCCTAACTGAAGGCAAGGGAAGCCCATCTAGCTCAATTTGAGGCTATCTTCTCCCACCGACCACTACAAGACATTCTCCTAGGGCCCATTTGAGGGTGTAAGGGTGGTAGGAGCCCCAAGGAACTCTAGTATGGATAGGCTAGCCACCGAGTAATGGGAGGACAAAGCTTCAACTATCTGTATGGGCCCCACTATTCTAAGGCAACTAGCCCTCAACTAACCAGATTGAGATCATTCCCTATAGTTACCACCCACCCAAGTTTGGCTAGTTACAAATAGAGGATGCTCTCCCTCAATGGATAGGTAAGCCTAAGATTAGAGGATGGGAACTCCCGAAAGGTTCAATCAGCCCTCCCTAACTTAATCAAATCAAAATTCTCGTCAGGGCTTGATTGGACCCTCTCTACTAAATCTTGTCTTGTTTTCCTTTGATCCTTCCTTCTATAATCCTTCCATCCTTCCTTCGGTTTCCTTCCTCTTGTTCCATCCTTTCATAATACTTTTATCCTTCCTCCATAATTTGGTAGGTTGTTAGGGTAGGGGTAGGTCAAATCCATTTTCCATTTCCAGATTAATCATCTTGCTAGGGTAATTGGTAGTAGGTTCCCCATAGAACTGATAGGGGCCTTGGTAGGGGTAGGTTCCCCTACTATTATAAGGGGGCATGGGTAGGGGTAGGTCCCATAGAATTGATAGGGGCATGGGTAGGGGTAGGGGGATAAAATAGTAGGGGTAGCCTTAGTTAATGTTCACCTGCCTTTCCTTCTGCAGCAGGCTAATTAATCTAGAGTAAGCTTATTCATTGGGAAGGTTCAGTCTTGTATAGTTTTTATGTGGGCCAGAGCCCCGCCCACCCAGCTGTATAGAATAGTAGGGGCATTGCAAACCATCCTTATTTTTCTTCCCATCCAACTTGAATGGTGGCTAGGCCAAACCATCCTCGCCATAGAATAGTAGGGACATTGCTTCCCATCCAAAATAGTTGGGAATTCCATTACAAACCATCCGAGGAAAGTTAGGTCAAACCATCCTCGGGCCCATAGAATAGTAGGGCCATTCTCTCATCCGCATTACTAGTCCCTCCCCCATCATATGTTGGCATTGAGCCAAAGTACAAAGGAAAGATAAGGGTTGGATGGTCAAGGTTGATTAATGACCTAGGGGACTAGGCGTTGCTCGACCAGAGATGGAGAATTCCTCTATCCCCATCAACTATACTAGGCTTAGGCTTAGCTCATTGGGTCGGGAAATGAGATTCACTTAACTGGCCAAGAGGAAAGCACCGGCCTATTTTAAGGGAAATCACTTTAGAATCAGTATATAGATGCTCCCTCCCCTCCCACCATGAGATAAACCAGCTCTGCAAGTCTATCCCCATGCTTCGATCGCCATAAAAAATTATAGGGCAATCACAGGCCCTACTATTCTACGAGGCTTCCTTCTCTGGATGCAACAACAGAGGCTCCACAGAAGCTACCTGCGTAGGGGGTGCAGTTGCCCTTCCCTTCATTGTTTGAAATCGATAGTTTACCTAGATGGCCTTCGCCCTCCCCCCTCCAGACCCCGGTCCTATTAATGGTAGAGGTATTGAAGATGAAGTGGGGAGTAGTAGGAGAGGTGAAGTAAGATGTAGTGGTTTCGTAGAGTTCATCAAATACAGATGCATATTACATATGCACCCCTTCGGGATCACCAATACCATTTCTCTAATCACTAGAGCTTATGTACAATAGCTACTTATTGTTCCCACCCTACTTCCTAGAAAAGCAACCCCATCCTATCCTTCTCCATAGAATAGTAGGGCCCACCCAGAATAGTTCTAAGGTGGGAGGCCTCGTCCCCCCTATATAGGCATTGGAAAGGTTGGGTGGGTGGGTGCCCCTCTACATCTATTATTCAGGGATAAGGTTGGCCATCAAATAAAATAATGCCAATTCTCATCCCACCCTACTTCCCAGTCCACTTGGGGTGGGGAGGCTCTATTGGAAACCCACCCTGGTAGATTAGTTGGGCCATAGAATTTTAGGGTCCCTTCTTTTCCATTATTCGATAGAATTGATGCTATATCCACCCACCAATTAATCTACTCGACTACCTATTCTATATCCTCTAGTCGTTTCCACCAACATTAGCCTCCCACAACTCTAATTGTTGAGGACACTTGTACATGGTATAGGCCCAGTGTCAAAGACAAGTGTGTTGTATGTGCCATGAACATCAAGTGCAATAACCTCAACATAATCTAGAACATGTTGTGTGGGGGTTGTGAACTGGTCTAGAATATGTTGATACCCCTTTGTATGGTCCTATTAAGCTGCCTCACCCCAACTCAATTTTCTACCATAATTTCATCTAATATGATCTGATATAGTATCTAGAGGGATCCCATGCTCCTCACTAATAAAGTGATATGCTGAAAGTAAATTGGTGATGGAAGATGCACACACATTACATACAGTGGCATCACCCATATGTGTCATATTTGATGGTGTAGGTAGTTATGTATGAATGTATGGATCATAACTAGTGGATGTAGCCTCAATGGGAGGAAGGCTAATCTAAAAATATAATAAGTATCTACCAGCATGATCAGATGACATCTGATCGAACTGTGTAGCAATGGTGGCAATACTATCAAATATATTGGATCTAGTAGGGGCTACTACTACATCTTCTACTACTGCTAGTTTCAAATGCTTTGGAAGAACCAAAAGGTTTGGACCAACTAATGCACTCTTGTTGATGAGCGATGACAAATTTGCACTTCTATATTGATATTTTTTGATAAACCCCCCTCTTCCCTATCTAGCATACCCAAGAATAGATGTGTAATCAACATCTAGCTATAAATGGAACTTGGCATATAATTTTTGACAAAAATAAAGTGGCAACTCATCATTATGAGGCCATCTCTAATGGGCTACCAACCATCTAGGATATATAAATGGAGCAACGAGCTCATTTGTATACTAGTAATTGTATATCCTCTAATTTTATCTCATCCTATATAATGAGGGAACATGCTATGCACATTATCTAATGAAAATCTCCTAGAAAAAGATGTAATTTTCTCAATGCCAATAACACTCCTGGCAAGACTATAGAGGAATTCATCAATTATCTTTGTAGAGCTAATGGTGAGTGGTGGGAAAAGGAGAAGGGATAGGAGTTTGAATTCCCCTATTGCAAAGGGTGAGGGATATGTTGATTCTAAGGATGAGATAGATGGGTTGCAGTTGGTGCTTCTTGATGGTTGGCTTATTGGAATCAGCAAGGAAGTGATGGGGTCGCTAATGGTGAACATTTTGTTGTTGGCAAAATTAGTTGAGGGTTTTTGTCTAAAGTGGCAGAGAAGGAAGAAGAGCAAGAGTAGAAGTTTGAAATCTTCAACTGGTTGGTTGTTTGGAGTCAATAAGGAAGCAACAGGGTTGTTGACAAAGGATGGGTTGTTGGTGTTTGGTTCCTGTCTATTTTTTAAGGAGTTGGCACCCTTGCTTCCTATTTCTTTGTTGGGTGTTAGCAGACGGTTTCCACTAGTGGTGGATTTTGAAATATGCTCGTGGCCTCTTGTGGTTTGTAATTTTTTTTCTATGGAAGAGGTTGATGGTCTTCTTAGTCAAGATAAGATTTTTTTTCCCTATTTCTTCTTGTTGGGTGTTTTCTAGTCCTCTATGTTGAGGATTATGTTTGCCTTCTAGAACCCCTAAGGAAGGTTTTCTACTTATGGTGGTTGTGTGCTTCTTTGTTTATGGATTTTTGGCTGATGACTAGGTTATTGTTCATGTTGTTCTTGAAGACCCATATTTTTAAGTTGCTTAAGTATGTTAAGTTGGCTCTTTGGCTAATGGCTTGGATATTGTTATTAGTATTCTTGAAGACCCAGGCATCTTTAAGTTTCTTAAGAATGTTAAGATAGACTCTTTGTTTATGGATTTGATGGTTGGGTTATTCTTCATGTTGTTCTTGAAGACCCAGATGTTTAAGTTACTTAAGGGTGTTGAGTTGACTGAGATTCTCTTCTTGTTCCTCTTAAAAATTCTAATGTGGGGTTGGCCAAGGGATCATACATTCACTTTTTTTGCTAGAGTGTTGGTTTCCTCCTCAGTCCTACAGCCAATTTCTTCTATAGAGGTGAAGTATGATCTTTTTGAGGTTGATACATCTCCTTCTAAGGTGGATTTGGGTTTTTTGGATTGGGTAGGAAGCTCCATTTTCTAGTTTCCTTAGTTGTTTTTCCTCTTGATGTGGAATCTACTCCTATTGAGGTGGAGTTTGAGGCTTATAGAGTTTTCAGGGTTCGATGGAAAAGGTGTTCATATCATCCTCTTCATTAGAGGGGACCTCTCTCCTTTAGAGGTAGAGATTGAGTTGGATTTTTGGAATGATATGTATTTTAAGAGGTTGATTGTTTCGATTGGGAACTCTTATTACCCTCTTCTTTGTGGCTATGTATTGTTATGGAGTGGATGGTTTGTTTTAGCTTGGCTATGTTGTTCCTTGATTGACTCAAGCGATTTCTATTAGTTTCTTTGGTTTAAGGTCCTTGTGAAAACCTAGTTGTATAGGATTTAAGGTTCCCTTTAAAACCTATTTTTCAAGAACATGGTTTTTCTAGTGAATCTTTATGGTGGTTGTTTTTGTTGGGTTATTGTTTACAATTTTTTGTTGATGGGGTTTCAATTCCCTTCAAAACCTATTTGTAATGGGTTTCAGACCCCATCAAAACCTATTTTTCCCATAATAAAAAATACTCCTAGCAACAGGCCTATAAAACTCCTTAATGCTAACATCCTCATATGAATTATATGATCAAATTGTGTCAATCATATGTGTAATCTCCTACTGAATACTAACTAATATGTCTCTATTCAAAAAAATTGGGGAGTTATGTATAGTTTGGTTTAAGCATCTCAAAGCATTATCTAATCTCCTAATGCTATCATTATAAAAAAATAGACCTAGTCTGAGCATCTTCCTTAGACTGAGTGGAGTGATGTGAACCTTGATCGTTAGCCATGTGTATATAAATGTATAGAGATTTGAATTTAATTAAAATTAAAAAAATTAAATTATAAATATGTACTTATTTTATTTCACTACAATTAAATATGCAATAACCATTTTTCTATTAAGATGCAAATATTACCCTTTTTGACTTAAAGTATTTAACATCTTGTAAACATGAAAAATATACATTTAAAAATAATTAAAATACAATGAAATAAAAAATTTTGGGTGTGGTATTTAAAATGCAATGAAGTCAAAAATTAATTATTAAATTATGGATATGATGGGAGAAAGGTAAGTTTCATGAGAAGAGAGGTATTTCTTTCAATGTGTCATATATCTTGTGAGTAGGAAATTAAAGAAATTCAAAAAAACCTTCAATGGAGGTAAATTTATGATGCATGCTAAAGAGAGGGGACATAAGGGATAAAAGTAAATTTATGGCTTATGGGTTGAATGGATGAGAAAATTAAGTGGTTTCATATGTGGTATCGGCTTGCATTTAAAAACATTAATTGGGATAAGATAAGTTCCAATGGGAAGTACTGGAGGAAAGAATAGTTATCCATCATCACATACTAAAAATAAAATGTTAACTAGATGTTGTAGTTAATAATTCCCAGATATACATGTATGTTAAATGGTGCTCTTTACAAGTATATAAGACTTTTTTGAATAAATTTCTCTAACAAATGTTTTTTTGATAGAATGTCATGGTTGCAAGAAATGTACAAAATAAATTTTATGGAAAATACTTCTAGAGACATTTAAGAAAATGCAATTGGTTTTCTTTAAGAAAAAAATGCAGACATTGTCAAGATTCTATTTCCTATGTCAAATGAGACCTTTTGAATAAGTAATGGATTCCTATCAAAATATAATAAAATGGTTGTCACAGTGATTCCAAAGAAATGGGTGAATGGAAGATGGAGATTGGTAGGAACTTAGAGGGGTGAAAACATATGAGCCTTAAGGTGGAGAGGTGTTCATTTTTGTGATAACATATTTTTGGTATTGAACAACTTCAACTCTCTATTTAGTGAAATTTGAGAAGGGAAGATGTCACTTGACAATCAATTTGTGAGATAGTTTTTTTAGATAACTATATTGGACAAACATACATGGTGTAAAAAATGCATAAATATATTTAAGGTGGCATATCAAAAACGACGAAAGTGGTTATTAGTTTAGTTGTAGAATTTATTTTGGTTCACAGAGAATATTAAATATTAATTATTTTAGAATTACAAAAGCTTGACCTAACCTTACTTTATCTTATAGTAGATAGGTTCTTAAAAAAAGGGGGGAAACTACTAGCAATTTGGTAGTAAAGCTCATATTTAGAATCACCCTTTAGAACTCTTATATGACTTTAGACAGTAAGCAACATGTAGTTTCCCCTATCACAGGAGAAAATATATGAATAAGACAAACAATATAAATACTATGTTACTTCTTACTTTGGAGGATATCTTATTCTTATTTTTGGAAGAGTGGGAGATTAATTATGAATTTGATGCCTTGTTGGAACCTTATTTTAATGTGTCTCATTTTTTTATCCATTGCTCCCATTCATGCATTTATATTTTTAACCCATAGTAGATCTAGCTAACATGAGAAATCTCTAGTTAGGTCCTCTATATTAATTATTAATGGATTAATAAGTTATACTCTTTTATTTTTTTACAAAGTTTTTAATCTCTTTATATGTATTTCTAGAACCTAGCTTATGTATAAAGTTGGAAATGTATAGTCTTCGGTAATATATTTCATAAGGTATCACAAAAAAAAATCAATCATTACATATTTTTGTATGAATTTATGACTTTTTTGCCTAGCTTAATATAGGAACCCATATACCTTGAGCTCAACCTCTCTTCTCCCCCACACACTCTAAATGATCTAATTTAAAAATATTCTAGTTTTTTTTATGTTATTTCTAACTTCCATGTCTATATGTGAAAGAAAAAATAGGTGTTATTCAATCCATATCCTTAGATGCTTCACAAAGCAATATTTTTCTAAAATATAAATGTAGAAGGCCTTGTGTGATCAAACTAGCATAAAGGTACATAGTGACAGCCTAAATATGGGTATATTGTGTGCTAGGTATGGTTTGTGACAAATTATGTATTCATCATTTACAATTGTGTTGATATTAATGGTTTTCAATATTTGTGTGAACATTCATGACAAAGCTAGGAAAAGGGAAAGTGATTTTCGCATAATTATTAAATAAAATAAATGTATACATAAATCATATAATTATTATTTACAAGAGTTGAACAAGCTATAACCTACTATGACAAAGAGAACAAAAGTTTGACACCAAATTTATGTGCAGTTGAGCTTTGCAAACCAAACTATTTAAATGGTGTGATTGGTAACAGGTAAGTCATATCGAGAGGTGGCGGAGGAAGATAGTTGGATTGGTAGTTATGGATTTTTCAGTTCTGATAACAATAAATTATCATATATGATCCATAAGGATCCAATATTTATGGCTTTATTTATTCATATTTCAACCTAATAAATTGTATTACAAATGTTGATGGTTGAATTGCCATTCCTCGTGATACTCCACTATGCTCTGAGCTTATTTTAATGGATGGTCATACTCAAGTTGGGTCCAGTACTTACTAGAATGTGTTTCATGTAAGTTGAAGATTTTGATGACTTGGGAAACTCATTGAGAATGGTGGCCCCTAAAAATCATTTTATTGATCATTCTTGTCTAACAATGAGAAGGGTGCCAACTTGTGAAGAAAAAAAGTGCCTTGAACAAAGTTTATAAGAGTTTCCATATCCGTTTGTTTACTGTGTCAAGTTTATGAAGCCTCTCCCTTTTTTATAGTTTTTATTATGTGGTATGTTCACAAAAACAAACCAAAAGATACAATATATTTATATAAATTCTTAAAGGAGGGAATCCCTAAGTATGATTGAAAATTCTTGTTCGTGTACTATAAAAACCTAAACAACAATTGATAGAAGTATTATTATTCAATGTATCCATATTCACATGCTATATATTTTGGTCCTAGTTCTTCTAGCTCTAACCAATTGAAAGATAAACTCTCTAGAGCCTTATTTAATAAGTCATTTTTAGGGTCGTAAATCAGAATTTGTGTGGGAAAGAAAGGCTATATATCTAAATTCCTAGAGGTGATGAAAAGGGACTAAAATATAATTCAAACAATGATTTTAAAAGTTATAAAGTAGATGCATATAATACCAAATTGGTCATACTACCTGTTGAAGAATTATAAGAAGCCAAAAATCCATGTAAATAGTAAATTATGAAAGAAAGGTTTTCCTTCCATCCAATAGTTGGAGACATTGGAGTTTGTTATTAATGCACTTCACCAAGGATTATTTGAAGTTGGAGTATGTGAGACAAGAGTAGATTGTGATGGTGGAAAAACTATGCTTGGAAACTCGTATCTGGAGCCTTGGTACTCATTTCTTGTCTTGAAGATGTGTTTGTGGATGTCTTCAGATGTGAGGAGACTTCAACCAGCATATACTGGCAACTCCAAATGTTTCCAAATCATCTTTAAAAAATAGAAAACTCCAAATATTTTTTTATTTACAACTTTGTTAGTTATTATTCTATATCTTATTGTATTTATATGATTGCTAGTTCTCTTTCTAAAATTAACACTTCTAATTTTCTTGTCATCTATATGTTGGACTCTTTTTCTCTACTATCTCTTTGATAATACATTATTGTAATCTCCTTTTAGTCTCTATTTATTTCAAGAAAACAAAACATCCTTGGTAAAAGAAAAATAATGAATTAAAAGTGCAAAGATATTGATATGAAGTTAGAGATATGGAATATGATTGTGATGTTGCTTGAGGCACAGATTAAGAGTTGAGGTAAGAACTATAATGGCATATTTAAAACTCATGTTTGAGAACCTAAGTTTTCTTTGATGGAGTAGATAATGAGCACACAAAGATTTTTTTTAAAGCTTAGACAAATCTCAAATAAAAATTATCAAAATAAAAAAGTTTCAGGGTACCAAAAAACAATAATTAAAAGATTGCAAAAGAGTCAATTTTTGAAGAATGAATCTACAAGATATATCTCTGAGCTGGGAGAGAAACAAAAGTTAATTGACGAGTTGTAAATAAAATTAGATTTTGATAAAGAATATTATTTTGATAAACTTTCCTTACATCTTAAATTACATGAATCATAAATGCATGGGAGGATCACATCAATCAGTGAATTAATAGAAAATTTGCTCGTGTAAAAGCAAGGAAAGCGTATGTGCTTCCCCAACAAGAAAAAATTGGCATTGTTAAGAACCACACAAAATTTAATTTATTAAAGAAGCTAGGTTTCACTTGAGGACTCTAAATTTATCTAAGATAATTAAGGATTATCATCCGGACATACTATTTCTCTTTGTCTTCACAACATTCTTATTAAGGTTATGTATTGTTGTGCTTTGCATGGCTTAATTTAGTGTTTTCCAATAATTTTTAACTTGGTTATTCATTTAACCTTTTATTTTGTTATTAATATTAAAACCCCAAATTTGGAAGAAAAATGGCACACACAAAGAGCAGAGCAGAGCAGGAAAAAAATGGACTAAGGCATGTGAATAGAAGATATGACTATAATACAAGTAAATCTAGTAAAGAAATACAACTAAATCTACTAAACACAATGAAATACAATTAAATCTAGAATAGAAAAACAAATAAATATGTACTTAAATCTAGTAAAAAATAAAAACCCTAGCATTTTTCTATTCCTAACCCTAAACAACACTATGAATGCACAGTTTTATTGCACAACAAGAGAGATGGAGATGCATTAACCTATTGAAGGAAAATGAGAGGTGTTGGTTTTCTTTTGTAGGAGGTAAATTTCACAATCCTTGGTCTGATGAATTTTTCTCTTAGATATTTCACCCGAACAACCAAGAAACAACTACAAAATGTTGTTTTATATATATATTCTTATTTCAGTTTAATAAGTTTCGGGTGAAACCTATTCAACTGAATATAGGTGTCCATGTGGGAGCCACATCATTGCCACATAGTTTCGAGTAAAACTCCCTCGAGTGAAACTGATTTGATTGAAACTGGTTTGGTAGGATGCGTACAATTGGCCCAAAGTGTGACACGAGTTTGTACTTTTACCCTTGTATGTTTCTCAATAATACATAAAGCATAGGTTGAAAGGCTTCTAGGTGTTAGGTAACATGTTGTCTTTTAGTACTAATTTTTTTAATTAACAAATATCATTTGATTGCAAGACACAAAAGTCTAAGAATACCCAATAAAATTATACATGCTATACAATTTATCAATATGCTTCTAAAACGAATAAAATCTTACTGATGATCATATACCATTTTAATATGAAAACATTTTTTCTATTTGGAGTGGCATTAGTCAACCTCTCAAGAATGATGAAGGTTTATATTCCACAAGAAGTATAAAGATAAGATTAAGGAAAAACAAAGATATAATCATAATAAAATATTTTATAAAATGGATGTACTAAAGTGGTTGTAAATTATTAAATTATTATTTACAATATGTTATTATAACATTTTTTTTAAATATTAAATTAAATTAAATTTATAAATTAGTTAAAGGGTTGTAATTCAATTGGTTGAGCACAACTGTTGAGGATGATGCTTTGTGATAAAAAATGTATCCATCAAGGTTCAAAATTTCATAAGCCCATTTGAACTATCTTGGTGACTTTGATGGATGGGATCTCTCTTTAGCCAACTTTTATTTAGATGTATACTTACTCATATTGTTGTAATTGATTATATAAAAAATAGAAATGTTGATATCTATGTAATCCAACTACTGCCATAAAAAATTTACAAATATACAAAACAATATGTTTATAGAGCATGTTTACAAAACATTAAAAAGATATAACCAATAATATTTATAAGATATATTGTAGAAGTTATGAAAGCCAACTTCACAGACCCCGAAGATCACCTACATGCAAATAACCTGTCACAGAAGAAGACATTGGAGACAAAAAGCAAAGGTGCTCTGAAAGCTCGGAATGTATTAATCAGAGAGAATAAACTACAATGAGATCAATCCTTAAGAAAGGATATCATGCAAAACCTAAAAGAAACCCTAATAGGTAGATATTTAATAATTAATATAATTATTAAATGTCACATTATGCAAACTAAGTGAAATCTTAAGAGAGGAATAAAGGCAACTTAATTAACACAATTAAGTTAAAATCTTTACTCTAACACCCCCCCTTAAGATGAGCAAGAGTGTAGCTACAAACATGAAAGTAACATGGGTCTCGGCAACTAGGCCTGATCAGGTACCCATTTACAAAAGCAATGCAAACTAAATGAAATGGGGTAAAGGAGAAAATCCAGTGGGAACAAAACTTCTCCCCAAAATAGAATGCAAAGAAAGGAATATGATGCACTCATGAAAGAAGGATAGGAGGTGGATTACATGATACCCCCCATAGATAGCTTCTATCATATAAGTACATATACAATGGTCTCCATAGGAGAGATAGAAAGAGAGAAGAAGGCCCCCCCACAATGAAGAAACTCCTCTCACAATGGTAGATACCTGATGTAGAATCCAAAAGGAGATCCTGAAGTGGCAAATGATATTCCTCCCCTTGGGAAGAAATGGATCCAAAGGATGATGTCGAAGAAACCCTGTGAAGAGTGATGAACCAATATATCTCAAGATGTGTGCCATGATAGGATGCTGAAGAATCTCTCTGTCTGAACTAAAGAAAATGATGTCAAATCCAAACTAATCTGAAGAATCTTGAAATGCAACCTCTGAATGCACTTATAATGGTGGGCGTATAGTAATAATCTGACTGTCAAGGTAGAGGAGATGAATGTTCTCAAAATAATCCTCCAAATCTGCAATATAAGACTCAACAAACAAGAAGGATATGTCTGCAAGATAAGAGTCCAAAGTAGCTATGTCTGGAAGGTGATTGATGCCCTGTTGCACTGAATCAAGAACAATAGGAGAATTCTCAGTCTGAAGAGTAGGAACTGTGAGACAAGCCTTTGATCCATCAAAGTATGTAAGGGTGTCTAAATACTTAAGCTCCTCTAAAGTATCGTGATCAAAGGGTGTATTCTCTCTCCAAGCAATGGGTAAGAGACAATCTAAAGAAAGATCCTCTAGGAATGGAGAGAGATTAGGGTCTCCATAGATCTCCCAAAGACGTGTCCAAAGTGGGTGAGACAATCAATGTCCGATATAGCCAACACAGTGTCATGATCAACACTAGACAATATAAGTCCTACTATGTGATTTCTAATGATATCCCATGCTAATTTTCCCTCTGAAGTGGTTGGTTCAAGTATGAGATCATACAAATAAGGCAAAATATTAAGCCACCTACAATGTGTAAGTATACCCTTTGCCCATTACTCGTAATTACCCCGTTCCAGAATTAGAATTGAAGGGTGAGTAGAAAAACCCATGATAACTCTTCAAATGAAAAAAATTGATAAATCTGACCTTACTACATTTAGATCAAATTAATATAACCCATCCCACGCAAACAAAACCCATGTAGGTGCCAAAACATCCAAGTAATTGAGCAAAGTGTAAAAACACACAAAACTGAATAAAATTTACCTAGTAAATTTTCTAATGCAACAGACTATAGATCTGGGAATATCAGTGCAACACCTTTCCAACACCTATTTGTTTGTGCAAAACGAAGTTCGGATGCAAAAGATATGCCCCCGGGAGTGAAAAACTCAAGTTCTGACTTTGACAGGAAAAAACTACTGCAAAACGGAAAAATCAGAAGAAATAACTAGCACCACTAGAACAGTGCTAGAACCAGCTTTCCGATGATATCTTGTTTTCGCAAAATGGAGATTGTATGCAAAAAATACGCCTGATTCTGTGAAAACAGCTCCAAAGGGTTTTTAAAAAACTAACACAGCCCTTGGGGGCTAAGATCTTCAGCCCTTGGTCACACTAACGACCAGGGGGCTGGCGGCTAGGTGTTGGGAGCGTGGCCCCTGGTTCTACATATGACCCTAGTGCTAGCAGGGTAAGCCCTCAAGGGCTGTCGGCAGGGTGTTGGTCACCCATACGATCTGGGGCTAGGCGAGTTAAGCCCAAGGGGGCTGCACAGCCCATTGGCGGCGGACCGGTGGCTCCGCCCGGCCCGGTGGCTGCCCGGTGGCAGCTTGGTGGCACCCGAGTTCAACACTGTCGACGCAAAAAAAAATTAAAAAACTTTAAAAAATCAATTAAAATTTGATTTTTTTGTATTTCTTTTAATTTTTTTGCATCGAAACTCGTGCTGGGGAGGCCGTACGGCCTCTTTGGCAAAAAAAAAAATGCCTCTCCGATCATCTTTGTCCAAAATGGATGAATGAATAGTCATTTTTAGGGTTTTGGGCTGCTGCGAACTCAATGGCGAGGTCTGTTTGGGCTCAAAATGCTCCGATCAAATAG
Source organism: Sequoiadendron giganteum (assembly GCA_007115665.2). NCBI lineage: Eukaryota > Viridiplantae > Streptophyta > Pinopsida > Cupressales > Cupressaceae > Sequoiadendron > Sequoiadendron giganteum. The sequence goes on along the minus strand of CM021105.1, from coordinate 619,638,780 downwards.
GTGATTCCTTGGATCAAAAAAGAAAACCCCAAACCCTTGAAGCTCCAAAACCTTCAGAAGACGAACAAGAAGCAGCAAGTCTGGAGCTCTGATACCATGTAGAAGTTGTGAAAGCCAACTTCATAGACCCCGAAGATCACCTGCATGCAAATAACCTGTCACAGAGAGAGACATTGGAGACAAAAGGAAAAGGTGCTCTAAAAGCTCGGAATGTATTAATCAGAGAGAATAAAATACAATGAGATCAATCCTTAAGAAAGAAGATCATGCAAAACCTAAAAGAAACCCTAATAGGTAGACATTTAATAATTAATATAATTATTAAATGTCACATTATACAAACTAAGTGAAATCTTAAGAGAGGAATAAAGGCAGCTTAATTAACACAATTAAGTTAAAACCTTTACTCTAACATATATAACATTACATTTAATACTTTAAAAATATTGAACAAAAATAGAAGATTTTATATAAATGTTTCAAATTACATTTTTTTTATGTATTATGATCAAGATGAAGGTTTTACATTAATATTATCGCAATCAATCATATGTTATGATACGTTACAAGGATTAAAAGAATATATTATGTAAAAGATGTATCGATATTTCAAATTACACTCTTCTATCTATCATAAAAAGATAATTTTATATAATATTTTGTATTAAAAATATAAATTTTGAGATCTAATCAAAATGATATGAAATATTGATTATATTTATTCCATAATAAATTTAAAATGTTAATTTATATATCTTATATTAATAATCACAAAATACAGATTTTGAATTTTAAGTGCTATGGTTGTGCACGCGTTGAAGGTCTGTTTTACGGGTATGGCTGCCCAAAGCCTATGAGGCCCGAGCTGCATACTTGAATATGCCTTTGCATGCTTTCATTTTCCTTAGGTTTAGTTTTTGTGAGTGTTGCTTTCACGTGTCAGGGGGTTTTTTCGCTACTTAGGGGGGGGGGTTTGGACTGTGTTTTCTCATTTTTCCTTGTCTATGTTGCGCACAGCTTGATCAAAGCCTTTTGGTGACTACGTGGGGCTTTTTTAAAAGCCTTCAACTACTATTTGATTCATTTCGGTGGGGCATCATCCTTCTTGGGTTCGATTTGACTTAATGTTTGTTGAGTGGTTTTGTATTAAATTTTCCTAACATAGCATTTTCTCTTCTTCATGCATGGATAACCCTGGTGAGGGTTCAATCTCAAAATAGTGGCCTTCATTTGCGCAAGGTGAATGGATGCTTGGAATGATCAATGTAACAACTAGTGTTGATTATTCATCCTAAGTCCATGGTAGAGGATGTCCATGTTCAATTTGCAAGTTTATGGGGATGAGGATTTCGCTCCCTTTTCTGGATTCTTGGGTGTGAAAGACTTGGAACCCGAAGCGTGATTTTGACATATTGTTGGCTGCCAAAAACTTCTTCATGGTGGAATTTTCATGTGTTGCAAATAGAAATTGGGCTTTTGAAGGTAAGCCCTACTTCTGAAATCAGGTAGACCTTTTTATTAAACTGTGGCATGTGGGGTTCAATTCTAATGAGGAACTCCCCTCTAGGGTTCTGGTTTGGGTGTGCCTCCCCCGATTTCCTTTAGAATGTTGGTGAAATGATATATTGTAGATGATTGATCTTATGCTCAGCAAGACCATTGGACCTTTGCAACAACCTTTATCTAAAAAAGTGTTCTCTTATGCTCGTGTGTGTGTGGAGATTTATTTGAACAAACCATTATTGGATTCGATAGATATGAGCATTAGGTTTGTCTCTTGGACTCAACAAATGGATTATGAGACTTTTCCCTTATGTTGTCATTTATGTCACGAATATGGTTTTTTACTGCTAGAGTGCCCCAAAGTTGTCAATTCCACAAGTACAAGTAATGCTTCTTCTCAACCACCCCAAAAGTTGGACAAAGGTAAAGCTCTTATGCAGGGGGTGGTGGTGGATAAGAATGATTTTATCCCAGTTAGGCCTTGTAACAAAAATAGGGTCAAAAGAGGACTCTCAAAGACAAACAGGAAGAGGAAACTTTTAACAGGTTTGATGCCTTGGAGGACTTAGTTCAAGAGGAAGGTGTGAAGGTATTGACATGCAGGTTGTGGATGGTTCTACTGTTGAGAAGGACCTGTGGGAGCAACTAGATTCTTTATGTAATCAAGCCTTGAAGACAAGCCCTTCTACTCAGTTGGATATGGGTTTATCCCTCTTCGATCTTGTGCTCAAGGAGATCAGTTTGGTGTCAGAAATAAATTTGGTATCTGGGATTTCTAGTTTTGGACCTCTAATTAAGAAAGGTGTTGAGAAGTCCAATAGAAGTAAAGTATCTTCTCTAGCTTTAGATTTGTAGTAGAAATCCCTTAAAAAGGTGTTCCTTGAGAAGCCCCTTAAAGTTGGCAGGAAGAAGGATCAAGAAAAGTAAATTTAATTGGGGAAATGTTGGCAGAGTTTGGTTTGGTGAGGACTATTGATGCTCACTTCTCCTAATCTTAGTGATGATTGTGTTATCTTGGAATGTGAGGGGTATGAATAACATCCCTAGACAAAAGGCTATTCGGGATTTATTAATGGTCACTCTCTTGATTTGTTCTTCCTTCAAGATACTAAATTGTTTGTTGTAAGTATGATGAAATTGGATAATAAGATTTGAGGTAGAGGTATGTGCTAGTGTGTGGAAGCTTAGGGTAGCTCTGGGGGTCTTGCTTGTTTATGGGATCTATTTAGAATTTTTCTTATCTAGTGCCTCTCTTGCAGATACTCTATTTTTGTTGTTGCTTCTATCTAAAGTCAGGAGAGAAAATCCTCCTCCCCAACATATATGCTCCTACAAATTTCCTTGGTAAGATGAATTTATGACCTCGCATGTTAGATACCTATGTTCTTTGGAGCCTTTTCTTCCATGGATTCCAGTAGGTGATTTTAATTCTATTTACTTTTTAGAGGATAAAAGTGGGTACTTATCAACTAGACCCTTCCTCGGAGCTTCTTAGAGACAATATGGCTTTTTTTAGTTTGGTGGACATCAAACCAGGGAATGGGATGTTTACCTAAAACAATAGGAGGACTGAGAATGCAGCCATCTCTGAAAGATTGGACAAGTTTCTGGTATCCAATTTTTGAGTTGGTGACAGTTGGGTGATTAGTGCTGAGATTTTGGATCGGGTGACTAGTTCTTAGCTTGGTTGTCTAGACACTCTAAAAAAATCAATCATTTAGATTCCAATTTGTGTGGCTGTAGGATGCGTCTCTCCATGATCTTGTTATGGTATGGTGAAGTGTTGGGAATCCAGTTTTGACATGGCTATGTACTCCTTATCCAAGAGGCTTTAGTTCATTAAATATATTCTATAAGGTTGGAATAGACATCACTTTGGCAATGTGGTTGCTTAGGAGAATTTGGACTATATTACTTGGTGAATCCATGATCAAGGGCTCTCCAAGGAGTTGAGTAAGGAGGAAGCTTTCACGGTGAAGGTTGTGGAGGAATGGGAGCTTTGAGAGGATATTTTTTGGAAACAAAATTCCTATATTGATTGGCTCTGGGAAGGTGACAAGAATACTTCTTTCTTTCATAATTCAATCAAGGATAGAAGACAAGGCAATATAATTTCCTCTCTAAAGTCTCATGAAGGAGATCTTCTTTATTGTGCTATTGAGATTTAAAAAGAGGTTGTTTGTCATTTCTCTACTCTTTTTTTTAATGATTCCCCCAACTAGAGAGGAGGAAGCTACAATCTTAGCTTGCATTCCTGCTTTGGTGACTGATGATATGAATGGCTCTCTTCTTAAACTGATCTCCTTGGTAGAGTTGGAGGATAATATGTTTCAAATGAAGAAAGGTAAAGCTCCAGGTCTTGATGGTTTTCTAATTGAATTCTTTCAGGATTAATAGGAAATTATTAAGCTTGACCTTCTCGAGGTGGTTCAAGAGTCTCAAAGGAACAAGCAAATTCTTAGGGCCTTGAATGCCACTTTTTTAGCTCTTATCCCTAAGTGGGAAGGAGCTAAACCTTTGGATCTATTTAGACAAATTTCCTTACATGTAATGTGGTTTATAAAGTAATTACTAATTTTATTGCAAAATGCTCAAAGTCATGATTGATCAGGTTGATATTTGCAGAGCAAGGTGGATTTTTGGCTAGCTGGTAGATTCTTGATGGGGTGGTTATTGCATCTGAGATTGTTCATTTTATGGCTTCATCTAGAGAGAAGGCTATATTTATTAATTTAGACATGTGGCCGAAGCATATGATTAGGTCAAATGGGATTTTCTTTCCAAGATTCTGATGACTTTTGGGTTTGGTAGTGCTTAGATTGAGTGGGTTATGAGTTGTGTCACTTCCTCCTCCTTCTCTGTGTTGGTCAATGGGGAGTCCTCTAATATTTTGGGGGCTTCCAAGGGTCTGCAACAAGGGGATCCTTCATCCCCATACTCATTTATCTTAATAGCCAAGGGGCTTGGGATATTTATGAGATCTCACATAGAGCTTGGTTTAATCTAAGGTTGGTGTTGGGGAAATGGTGTTCCTTCTTAGTCTCACCTGCAATTTGTGGATGACATGGCTCTAATAGGATTAGCCAAAGTGAATGAAGCGGTTAATTTGTGGAAGGCCTTGGACTACTAATTGGCTGCTTCGAGATAAATCATTAATGAGAGTAAGTCCTCTATTTATTTCTTCAATACTCCTAATCTTATTCAATAGAGAATTACCAAGATTCTTAGATTTTAGATTGGTTAACTTCCCTTTGTTTACCTTGGTATTCCTATTGCCATGTGCACGCTTCCAAGGATATTTTAGTAGGATGTGATTGAGAAATTTCATAAGAAGGTTAGTCACTAGACTTGTAGATGGATTTATATGGCTGGAAGAGTTACTCTTTTGAAGTCTATGGTGCAGGCCCTCGCATTGTATAGGTGTTTTGTGTTATCTACTCCTGCCAACTTTGTCAGAGACTTTGAGTGTCTTTGTCGATAGTTTCTCTGGTTTGGTAATCTCCTTTCGAGGAAGTGGAACCTAGTGAAGTGGGAAGATGTGTGTCACCTAAAGTAGGAAGGTGGTCTCGGGTCACGACAAGCTGATTTAAATGGGCAAGCTTTGCTGAAAAAACTCTATTGGTGGTGGTGTACTCAACAACAGTAGACTTGGTCTAAGATACTCACCTCCAAATACCTTGGATACATTGAGTGTGGGGATGTGCCTCATTACAACCTTTTGGGTAAGGGTTCTATGGTTTAGAGTACATTAAGAACGGGAGCTAAGTTGATTAAGCGAGGCCTATTTTGGATCAACAGTAGAGGTTTAGAGGCTCATTTTTGGCATGATTCTTGAGATGGACATCCTCCCATATTGGTTTCTAATCCTCATTTGCAAGGTTTAAGTAGGATCCTTTTGGAGGTTGGTCAGAGTCATGTGGTGGACTAAAAAACCTCACAAGTTCTTGGACAGGCTACATTTTATAGTTGGAAAGACTCACAAGAGTGGCCTCTTGGTGGCTTGATGGAGGACCATCAAGAGCTTTCTCACATACTTGTTGGTCGAGTTTCCAACTCTCTTTTGGAAAAGGATATTTTGGCTTGGGGGTCAAGATCAGAAAGGAAAACTTTCTATTGCCTTATATTATCAGGTATTGGATAAGCAAGTTTGTAGGGGTATGGGGGTCACCTGGTAGAAGCAAATCTGGAATAGTTTCTCCTGCCCCAAGTGAAACTTCTTCTCTTGGCTTGTGATGCGAGGTAGATGCTTGAATTGGGAGAATCTTTGGAAGCATGGATTTCAGGGTCCCTCCAGGTGTGTTTTTTGCTCTAATAGTGATGCGAATATTTCTCACCTCTTTTTCCAGTGTTTTTTTGTTATGGGGATTTAGAATTTTTGGTGGAATACCTAAAACAAGAACCATGCAAGCATTATTATTCACTAGAATATTTTTTAATCAAGTTGGGGAGTCCTTCTGCTAAGACCTCTTTCCTCCATATTTCCTAGTCAATTGGTCCCAGCTTGATTATTTGGCATATTTGGTTAGAGCACAACCGCAAGATCTTTTTGGATGAGAAGCTTTAGGTAAGGCAAGTCTAGATGAGAATTTTGGGGGCTATCCAAGAGACTTTATAGGCCAAGTTTGATGTTTTTGTTCCTATGGTGTTTGAAGATGTGTGGGTGGTTTGGAATTTGGGGCTTTATCCCTGTCATAGGGGTAGGCCTGGAGCTAGTTTGGGGCTAAACGATAGAGGGAGGATCCTCTGGGATGGTCATTGGAAGCCTCCTCCCCTTGGTATTTTGAATATTAATACTCATGGGTCCTCTAGAGGTAACCAAGATCATGTTAAGGTGGGGGTGTTGGAAGAGATAGTGATGGAATTGTGGAGTTCCTCTTTTTGGAATATTATGGCCAGTATTCAAACAATTTCATGGAGGCTTTGGCTATTCTTATGGCTTTGAAAAGGGCTTTTTCTCTTGGGTGGAGAAGGATCATTTGTGAGTCTGATTCCCAGATCGTGATTGACTTGTTGAACAAGCGCCAATTGGAGGAGGTGAATTGGAAATTGGTTGTTGTGGTTAGATAGATCATTTCTTTGGAGGGAGTGTTGGATTATATCACCTTTTTCTATATCCCACTGGAGTGGAATAAGGTGGTTGATGGCTTGGACAAATGGGTGTCTAAGCGAAGAGGTGTTTGGATGGTGGATGATTGGGGTGGCCTACCGGAAAATCTTTCTTATGAGCTAGAGGAGCTTGTTTTGGAGGATATAAGATGTTACCTAGGTGCCACTTGATGGATTTTATTGGCCTTGGGCCCTAGGTGGGCTTGGTGTTATTCCTGAATTTTTATTTCTCTCTTGATTGAATAAAGGTTTTACCCTCTTTTTATTAAATATAATTTAAAATGTCAATACACATATTTAATATATATATATATGTAATGCTCAAATAAGTTTTTTTGTAACTTTATCATATGCTTTCTACCTTCTATGGTGATTGCTCTCAAAGATTCCCTTTGTAAACTATTAAAATAAATGAGTCACAAAAATGAAAGGTTAAGTATCAATCAAATGTCACTTTTTTCACTTTCTAATATAAAACAAATGTAAACATTAAATCAAATAAATTATGCAATTAAAAAAAATTATACTAAATTATTACCATTTGGTTCCATTTAAAATGGGCATACATAAAAGTATTAGAAAACTTTAATATTATCTTAACTGATTAGGGTTGAACTTAATTGTTCAAATCATCAAAAAATTTATGGATCCATATGGTTACTTTAAAGTCAATTAATATTTGCTTGTTTTGTAATTAAAAAAAAATCCTTGCATTAAATGATGGTTTTAAATTTGCTTTTAATAGTAAAGATAATGAGATTGTAAATAAATTTAGTAAAGATAATGGTAGTTGGTTGTTATGCTCAGAAATGGCTTGCTTGCAGGGCTTCTATCTTTCTTTCTGCCATTCTCACATGTTTCCTATTGGTTTCTCTCTTCTTCGGCCTGATTTTGTGTTTGCAGGCTTCTCACTTCTGGCTCTGGCATTGTACTTGTTCTCATCTGGGATTCGATGGTTTTTCATCTTGGGGGTTCATACCCCTGCTCATGGTTTCGTGACTTCTTCTCTCTGACTCTGGTTCAAGCTTTGGCGCATGGGCTTTCACTGAATTGGCTCTTCTTCTCGGATGTATATTTTGTAATACCTTGTGGAGAGTTTGGAAATTTATCTCCCGTTTTGTATGAATTTTTCTCAAACTCCTGAGTTCCTTTGTATTGTAATCATGAATTGTACTTCCTTCTTAATTTTAATAAAGTTTAGTGGCTTTGCCACTTTTATGGAAAAAAAATATTTATATAGCTTTTTAAGTGATTGAAAGTGTTTTTGATATAATTCTAAGGATGATTTTATTTTAATATTTAAAATTACGTTTTATTGTTTATTTTCAAAATAATTGAAATAAATATTTTAAACATTCACATTATAATAAAATTCAATCTAGAAATTAAAGATATGTATTATTAAAATATTTAAGTAGTGATCAGAATAATAAATATTATTGAAATACTAATAGATCATACTAACTAGAATAACAAAGATAATTTCTTGGAGATGGCTTCTCCAAAAATCCATTTTCTCAAAATTGATGATACTTAAAGAGGAAAGAAAAAACCAATGGACAACAATCAAGTGAAAGAAGGAAACTTCAAGAAAAGTAGGAAAGGGCAAGTGAATGATGGTTTTTTTGTTTCCATATTAAGATGTGTCAAGGAGAACTTAAAAAATGGGTTGTTTGTGTAGACATCTAAAACCATTAACATCTTAACCACACTTTATTTTATCCTCTTCCAACATTAATTAGATAAAATTAATTATTAAATTAACCTTCTCAACTATCTTCCTAACATCAATTAAATAAATGTAAATCATTTAATTAGTTAATTAATCCTCTAACCCCCTTTCCTCCATAGTCCATTCTTAATTAAATAAATTTCATATCTCTATCCTCCAAGAATTCAATAAATGCAACTTATTTATTTAATTCCTCATTTTTCTAAATAGGTTATTAGTTGATTAAAATCAATTATTAGCTAATAAATCAATTTGTTCATTCCCAAGAATTTTTAAGCCATGCTCAAACTTGCATGTGTCATGCACGTACATGGTAAAATTTCCATTTTCCCACAAAATCTTCATATTCAATCTAATCTATCTATTTTCCCATAAAAAAACTTGGCATTTTTGTAGTAACAGAAAGAGTATTATTTTTCCTTACTTAATTTGGGGATAATTATCATTGAATTAACCTAATTTTTCCTAGGTTTAGTGTTGTAATGTGTTATACACATTCACATTAATATTGGGCCCCTTTTTAATAAAATGTACCTAATTTGTACCTTATTTATGGTTTTGTAAAGTGTTGTAACATGATTTAACACTTATTTAGGGTCTCCTTAATTAATTATGGTTAACTGAGAATAATTAGCCCCTTTAATTCAAATTTAAGTCTTATTTATGACACCTTCCGAAGGATCTATCCTGACACCCAATATTCAGATTGAAAAACCTTAAATTTGAAAAAATTAAGGTCTTGGAAAATGGTGCCATGACCCATTCGCCTTTAGTGGTGAATGGGTCCTCTCTAGATAGGACCCCCCTTTCTATGCATATTTGACATGGGTTTTTGATGTTCTTTCACCTTTCCGAAGCAAGGTCCTGGAAACTTGTGACAAGACCCATTCGCCTTTAGTGGAAAATGCATCCTCCTTGAGTAGGACACCGATTTTTGAATTTAATTTTGGCAGGAATCTAATGATTTTCTATCCTAGATCTAGTTTTGGCTTGAATTATTTGAATTTTGGGGTTAATCTCTAGATTTATTATAAATAAGGGGTTAGTTCATATTGTTTCTCCTAGAAAATTTACAAGACATACTAGCAACTTTGAGAGAGCAATATAGAGCACTTCAAGAGAATTTTAAAAGGCATTCTAAGGCAGATTACTAAGAGTTTATTGCAGCAATTCAAGATCATTCCATCATGTCTAAGGCATAGTGCATTCAAGCATGTTGTTGAGCTAAGATAGTTGATGTAGCATTGAAGATCTACTTGCAAGCATTGTTACACATCTTATTTGATATCAAGATCTACATTCTTCATGGCCACTTCATGTTAGTTTGCAGGTTTATACTCCAAGACAACTCCCAAGGTATCAACATTTCATCATTTCATGGTCATGCTTCTATTTCATCATTTCATCATTTGGTTTAATTACCTAAACAAGGTTTGACTTAGGAAAACCCCTATTCACTAACAATCAACAAATTTTTTCTTCTCTTGAATTTGTGTTTACAGATTTATAGGTTCAAGATCAAGTGGATAACAAGTTTGAAGCAAAATTGTCAAATTTTTCAAGTTATAAAGTTGCCATTCATAGTGCAAGAACATGGAAAGAAGGCTACAGAATTTGTTACAGGTTTTTGGGAGCTAACAATCAAGGGTCTGAGAGTGCAAACTTCAAGGAAAAGAACCCAGATCTTAGTTTTAGGAACCCTAACAAGGACCCATTCACCACTAAAGGCGAGTGAGTCCTTTGTGACCCAAAAATAGGCATCTTTCAACAAGGTACACATAAATTTGAGCTCTAAAAACTCCCCCCATAGTTTTTATAATAGTTAGGGTTAGTTTTTAACTGTTATTTTTGCATTTTGGCTCTCGTAATTGAATGTTTCATAATAAAAATTAGTGGCTCATCATTTTGATTAATTCACTTTGATGAACTCTATTTTTCTATGTTTCAATTTCAAATTTCTCAAAGAAAGGACTTCTTGAACTTCCAAAAACCATTTTTTATTCTCACCCTTCATATCTTCCCAAGAGAATCTTGACCATTCAAATCCCTTTAATCTTGAATCTCTTCAAATGCACCAATCACATGGCGACACTTGGAGGATCATCCCCTCTTTAATCCTCTCAATCATCCTCAACCATTTTTTTCTTAGATCAATCTCAACCTTTGATCAATCATCCTCCCAATTTATTAATAGACCCTTTTGTAGGCTATTTTTATAAAATTCTCATGAAGTGAAGTCAAGTTGTTCATTTGAAGAGAAAGTACATATCATATTTCAAGGACAAATCCATTGGAACACAACCACACACATCTTGTACGTGCCACAAGGAACTATGGAGGAAGAAAGATTTATGTTTCAAATCTTTGATTAAACAAGGTGTTAATTAAATATATAATAGGATGTTAATGCATAGTTTGAGTCCTTGTGCGTTGTGTTCCATATCCTCATTGTTCATATTTTAGCATGTCTAGTGGGACCCATGTAGCTCATCTAAATTTATTTTGAGCTATTTGTGATTTTTTTTTATATGGTTGCTCCTATTTTTGATGTACCTATTACACATATTGATGTTTCTATAGATACTTAAAAATTTCTTGAATGGTATTACACACTTGAATCTGATATATTAAAATCGTTTCATCTTGAAATCCATCCTCTTTTTGCCTGTTTAATTAAATTTAAGCTCCTATTTATTTAATTAAATGCATCATTTTCATCTATTGATCTAATTAATCTAATTAGTTTAATTTGTATCCTCTCACACTAACATTTCACCCTATTTAAATAAATAATGCAAATTATTTAATTTAAACCCTAAAGTCCTCTTATTTAATTAAATAACCCTAAGTTATTTAATTAAATATCATATTACATCCTCCTTTTCATTAAATCAATTATTTAATGAATATTATATCATTCTACATCTTGCACATTCAATTTTAGTTTTAATTACTAAATTGCTAATTTCCCCTCCCATCCACTTGCATAGGGAATATTCTCCTATTTGAATCCAAAAAGGGAATGATTGTTTTCAAACAAACTTTCAAAGTTCTTAAAAAGTGTGTTAGTTTGAATCATTCTTATCCCTTGATCTTTCTTTGATCCATGTGATCTTTGATTCTCATCCATTGATAAGAATCCTTGATCCATGTTTCTCCCTTCATTCAATATTGACCATTAATAGATCAAATTGATCGCATCCATTGATTTTTTATTTGCTTTCCTATAAATACATCACTAGATTTAGAGAGAAATGGATCCATCTTTTAATAGAAAAGTTACCTTGTTGAAACTCATACTCACTTGCATCCATATTTCATGTTTGATAGCATTTTAGTTTAGTATTCATCCATATTTAGCTTAAGCATCCATTAATGGCTTCCATATTAACCTAGTTTTCATCCCTTTTACCATAGTTTTCTTTAAATGGCTTTCATCTTTGAGCTTTTTTTACATTTATCATAGATTGTATACACTTTATCAAGAATTTTAGCATTACGCACACATCTTTATCATGTTAAATTAGATTCATATCATTTCTCATTCATCTCTCATCGATTTCGTCAATTTTATTCAATAAAACCAATCGAAACAAGCTCATATTATCCAAGGAATTGGGAAAGGGTCACCATTCCACATCAATGTGAGACCACTCCCTAATAGGATAAGATTCAAGGTCTTAGAATATATTTCCCTTTCGTTTTCATGTTGATTTCATGATATTTCAATGGGTTCTTTGTCTTCATAATTTTGAATATCTTATTGGGATCATTGCTTAGGGGATTAAATATGGTTTGAATTCATTTGGATCTATCGTATTTATTTCACACTATGATGATGGTCACATTTTTGAGCTAGAAGGAGGGTGATACTGATCAAATTTGACAAATTTCTCTTTAGATTCTCATTTTCTTGTGTTTGCATATACAAGGATGCTATTGATGGATTCAGAAATTCTTCTCAAACATGTCGCTATATAGTGACACACTTTGGAATAAATTTAGTGACACATAATTAATTCAATGACATATTTTAATTTTTTCACTTCACTGTAAAGTGATTTTTCTTCGCTTCATGAATCTTATTGTAGAGACACGCTCATTTTAGCAACGTAATTGATGTCATTCTTTTATTGCAGAGTGACACACATGATTTTCACCAAAGCAATGCACTTTTTATATGGCAATGCATTTGACAAAATACAATGACGCAATTGATTTCAGCAACACAATTATTTCAGCAACGCTTTTTTACTGGTAAACAAAACAAAGACCTAATTTTGGCATGTGCTTTAAATTTTTTATTTCATGTGCTCTCTAGCATGTCAGTGACATCTAGTTTTTATTTTTGAGGCTAACTAGTTTTGCATATTTGGAAAAAAAACTAGGAGATTATTTACCCCAACTTGTTGGGGTCATAACTTTCTACTCGATGCTTGAAATTTGAATTTGTTTGCATCATTGGAAAGGTCTCCAAGAGTACTAATTCAGCCCCTAAAAATCTATGCTTGTGGAAATAAAATTTTAGGGACCAACACAAGTTTCAACCCCAAATTCCACTTTGAAGGCCTCCAAAAATGTGATTTACTGGAACATTGAAAAAACCAAAAAAAATTGAAAATTTTGTTTTTTTTTTTAGTTCTAGTTATTGTAAAAGGGTTTCGACACTTAGGGGATGGTATAACCCCTCATGTGTTGATTTAGTTCATGTTTTAGGACCACTAAATTTTCATTTGGTTTTAAAACTTAAAATATTAGGACAAGTAGAGCTTTCAATTGGGCTTAAAAAATTCACTTTCAAAGTTGGTTAAAATTGGACCCACACATCCTCATTTTTCTATATTGGTTAAAATTGAACAAGACAATCAAACATTTCCATTTGGTGCTTAAAATGAACTCATTGTGCTTTACAAGGTTAAAATGAATGAGTGCTTTATTTTGTGTGACACACTTGTAGTGTGTATCCACTCCCCTTATGCTTTGTGTGAGCTTGGGTGAAGAGAAACACTCAAGTGTACTTTGTTGCTTGTGTGCACTTGTAGTACGTATCCTCTCCCCTCGCGTTTTGTGAGATCTTGGGTGAAGATAAATACTCAATTATGCTTTCATGCTTTGTGTCACCCTTAATAGAGGGCTTACTATGAGACACACCTCGTAATGGGAAACTCATAGTCAGGTTCTTGCAAGCACATTCACCAGTGGGCTTTCAATAAAGGATGTGAAATTGTGAGAAATTAGCACCAATCCATGCCAACAATAGACTACACCTAATCCCACATCCTAAGTGTGACATGAATGGTTAAAGAGCCTTAAGTGGCTAGTGGGTGAGTGTTGATTCTGGTGTTCCGATTTTTCATCATTAAGAACCTTGTTTAAGTAGTGGCCAACTTTGTCCATCCAACGAGTTCTCTAAAGTGGTGTATTGGAACTTAGATTTTGAGAAGGTACTTTCCATGTTCAATTTGGTTAAAGTTTAGAGGTTAAGACTTCATTCTTAACATACCTCTACACTCTTTCTCAATTTGCATGTAAAATCATCTCTTCTACTATGAAGGGCATGAGGCAAGCACACTAAGGAGAACATACCCACTTGAGCTATGGATGTTATATTTCTTATGAGTTAGTTTAATACTTTTCTTGGTTCCAAAAACATCTCAAACACACATCAACATGATTCATCAAAACTTAAAACCCTTTGGTTTAAGCATGGATACCTTTTGAAAATTCCTAATATCAATTGATGCGTGTCCTAAGGATTCTATCCTTAGAGGCTTCTAAGTATTTTGACTTATATCTAAATCCATACTTTCCAAATTCTTAGTTTCATGATTTTCACATAATGGACTTTGTGAAATGAAGGTTGCTTTGGCATAGACATTTTAGTTTGAAACATTAATTAAGACTTTCTTGATGTGGTAATAAAAAAATATCACTCAATCAAAGATTAAATCAAATGAACACCCCACATTGATGTATGTTCAAATGTTGACTCCCCAAAATAGGCAAATTGAGACAAGGAAAGTATTGCAAAATATTGAGTCCAAAATCATTGAGTTCTATTGTCAAATCATTGAGGTTCTATTTCCAAAATCATTGGATTCTATTTTATCAAAATCATTGAGTCCTTAGGGTTTTATCACTTTAGAGGTATAGCATGTTTCTCACTACCTTGGTCTTGTAAAACAAAGGTTCATTTTAGGTTAAAATTTTGGGTCAAAACATTTCATCCACCTTCACACATTTTACATCTCATTTTACCAAACAAACTTTAGAAACTTTTGGACACATCAACACTTTTTTATACTTAGACATTTATCAAACCAATTCCCTAACTTAGCTATGTTGTGTGTGAAATGGACCATTTTTCATGCACTTATTTGAGTTAGTCATCAAATTTTTGGGCTACTTTATCTTGAAGGTCACAAGTCTACCTTAAAGATTTTGAATTTCATTAATATCTTTTATCCATAGCATCAAAACATCAAACCTCTTTGTCTAAAAGTATTGTCCAAAAATTTAGAAATTTCATCCCCCATATCATTCACCCTTTTCATCTTCCATTTACATCATTGGTCCTAAAAAAATTAGAGGGTCCCTTCTACCAAAATTTGAGTCAAATAGAGAGTTTCAACATTAAAATCTCAACACAACTCTCCCATAGGTGACCCACGATTTATGGTTACAACAAGATCATAACATAAGAGAATCATGAAAAAAAACAAAAACACATCCACCACAAGTGATCCACACCCACAAGAATTTGATCCAAGGATCCATTCTACCCCCTCACAACAAATGCAAGATCCATTGGGACCATATGAGATAGATGTTACAAAAAACCCAATTGGGCTTACTAAGGAAGAACTCCTTGAGTATAAACAAACTCATAAAACCTTAGAAAAGATGGCTCCAAATTTTCTTGCACAAAAATTGTCACAAGTGGAAACCTAATCTACAAATCAACCAACTCCATCCTTTGTGCCAAGTCAAACACAAACTCCTAGTCTTGCTATGGAATTTGGTTACACTCTCCCTTTGGAAGGAAACACACTTTTGGGTACTCAAAACACCAAGCTTCCCCAAAACACCACTTAGATGCCAAAATTTGGTGCCCCACCTCAATCTTCCACCACCATTCTAGAACACCCTCTACATCCACACAAAACCCTTACATTCCATGATACCATGACAACCTCGACATTTTGAGCACAACCATCTTCATCCATCACCACAAGTACCCAAAATGTGTTGGAATCATTACACAAGATAATGTGAACCAAGTGCATCTACTAGGACAACAAGGGCAACATAACACCCTCATGCAAGGGAAACCCTTAGCAAGTGGTTCCAATAACCCCATTGAAACATCAAAACAAGTGGTTACCCAAAACACTTAAGTAAATCCACCATCCACATCAACCACTAACTCATTTGATTGCAAAATCAGAAGAAAATGTCCGACAAAAGCTATATAATCAGATGTATCATCAAACATTTGTGCGAAATTTGCATTTTTTTTAAATTTTATCCCCGACATTCGCCGGAATTTTGACGAACCTTATTTTTTGCTGAAATTTCGACGGACTTGCAAAATTAAATTGTGGCCGGCATAAATAAAAATGAGCTCGACTATTTATTGTGATAGTGTTTTGCTCGACAATTTTCTTGGGTCGAAAATCAAAAAAAACTCAAGAAGATATCGGGTGGTTGAGGGTAGTCATTGTATTTTTCCAAATCATTTGTGAAGTCAGATTTGTACTTCCGGGTTTGAAAATCATATTTTAAAGCAACATCTCATCAGATTTCATTTTTAGTCTTGTGCATTTTTCAGAATTTCATTTCCAGATTTTAGACCTAACTTCACAAATTCTTTATAAGGGAATTGTTTATAATTGATGGAAAATTTTTGATGGTTTTGGAAAAAGATTATATTTGCAAGGTTTCAATTTTAACCCTAATGATCAATTTTCAATAGATTTGGGAGCCATAACTAGATAGTATCAAAGGCATAGGGATAGCTACATAGTGAAATAGCTGTCAAGATTCAAGCCTAGAGGGTTGAACAAAGAATTGGGAATGTTTGATAGTGGATAGTTAGAGCCATTTAGCTATTATAATTTTTGAAGACTATTTCATAAAGATGTATTTTTCCCTTTCCCAAGTTTCAGAAATAGATTTTAGACCTTAGATGCCAGTGTCTTATAAAAGCAGTTATGGTATATCTATTACTTGAATTTCTTGAATTCATCTTGACTCTATACAAATGTATCTATTTTTTATTTGAACAAGAAAGAAAAAAAGCAACCAATTTGTAAATATTGTGAGATATTTAGAACAAAAAACTAAAAAATGAAAAAATGAAGGTCAAGGCCTCTCTATTTTTCTCAGTTCACTTAAACTTTTTAGATGTTGCCAAACATCTAGCAAGCTATAACTATCATGCAGATTATATGATTTCTATTTGTTTTGTACTTTGGAATAGTTTACAAGATGAAATTGTCTCCTCATGTAGAAGTATAAGCTGCCAAATTCCTTCAGAAGTTGGTACAGGAATCAAAAGATGAACCTGTCAAATTCGAAACCAAACTTTTTGTGGTAAGAAGAGTTGATTTTGACATGAATGGCATGTTGTAACATCTTTATTAAGTAATACAATTTATTTAGTTATTTGACAATTTGGTGATTTGTGTGTAGATATGCCACCATATGAAACTGAGTGGAAAAGAGCACTCCTTACCTTATCAAGTAATATCCAGGTAAGATGTTATAAAAAATAACTTGTGCTTTTAGTGAAGCTGGTCAACCTACTCATGCTTTTCCATGCTAAATTTTTTCCTTTTGGATTGAGCTACTTATGATAAATTTTTAACTTTCCTTGCAACCTGTGTATTACCCTCTCAATTTTTTAACTAGTTAAAAGCAATCTCTTATAAGGGTATGTGTAGGATCATCATGGAAAAACTAGGCCCTTAAGTGGCAATAAAAAGACAGAAAATCAGAGTTAGACAACTTGAAGTAAAAATTTGAATAAGTTATCTATATTATTTCAAAAAAATGTAAAAATAGAATTTGTAGCAAATTGAATGTAGTTTCTAAACTACTAGACCTTTATTTATTTATTTTAAATCTATTTGGTGAAAATTTGAAATTTCAATGCAGTAGTATTTAAATTTCAAGGTAAAAATAAGAAGTGGGTGTCTTTCTGACCACCCTAACCACAATAAAATGATAAATTTTTTTTATAATATTTTAGATATAAGTAGAGGACTCATGTCTTGATGTGATGCATATTTTTTAATATTTTTTTTCCAAGTAAATAATTAATTATGATTTTTTTATTACAACTTTTAAAAAATATAAAAGCTCATCTGTCTAACCACCTTAACTTGGTCAAAAATTCATGAAATTCAATTTATTTATTTTTTAATCCTATAATATGCGAAGCATAGAATGTGACACATGTTTTGGATTCAAAAAATGTGATACCGTTTGAAAGTTATAGATGTTTTTCAATCAGCCTATCAATCAAGACTTTATTCGTAATTCTAATAGAGAATGAACAATAATTATTTATTAAATTCAAAGTAAAGCATAATTTATATTGGTGGAAATCTGAGAATCTCTTATAAAAACCCTTTTCGTTTCATCAATTTTGGGTAAAAAAAAAGTTGTCAGCCACATGGGTCATCATATGGCTTACATATCGCCACTTTTTGGCCCATCATGATCCTACACATACCCATAAAGGATATAAAATTACTTAGTACTTTAGATTGCCCTTTATGTTAAGGGAGGCATCTGACCATTGTTTATATAATTCAACTTTATCTAAGAGTAAGCATATTTAATCTCTATGTAGTAGATTCAAACACTAAAAGCAAGTATTTGACCTTATTAGGAAAAATAAAGCAAAAACCGTAAAAGTGCATCACATCTCTGTTGAAAGTGATCCCATATCCTTTGTGATACCTGCCCTCTAGCAACTTGACTATCCTTTGTCTTTTAGGTTATGCATGAGTTTATTCATTTGATTTCAATGGCCTTGCATAGCACTTGAAGAAATTAATTGTGGTAGCTAATTGAGATATTGTCCATGCACTCCTTAATACACTTGTAGGTTGTCCTCTTTTGAATCTTTGTGAGATGGAAATATTTATTAGTTTACCATACTGCTATGAAGAAAATGAACCCTTGACAAGATTTATGATGTTTTAAAAGCCCTCTTGACTGCTCAGTTAATTTTCTTTATATATCTTTTAAAGTTCGTCATACTACCCTATCACTGTTATTATTAATTTCAATGCCCCCTTCATGGGTATGACATGGACTAATCATTTTTTATTTGAATAGTCATGACTGTGATCTCCTTTTGGGAATCTATAGTAAAGTGTCATGCCTTTCTTTGAAGTCCATTTCCTTAAATCTTTTCTCTTTGCTCATTGCTCCTTACCTCTATAGTATCCCTATATTGCATATACATAATAATAACAATTATGGTGATAACTAGTGGACATGGGTATAACATCAAGCATCATAGGAATGTAATTTATATCTACATATATAATACCCTGAGATACTAATATTGTAGCACTAGTCAAAGAATCATCATCAAACTATATTTGTTGATCAAATACAATGAAAAATAAGATATATTAAAATATAAAACATTGATCTTTTCTATCTACTCCACTGTAAATAATAAAGACTTCCAACACTCAAATTGGAAGGAAATTTTTACAGTCTTTATTATTTATAGTGGAGTAGATAGAAAATATCATTGTTTTATATTTTACTATATTTTATTTTACAAATAGCATTGGATAGTAAACTGGCCAATACACTGTCAAACATAATGATTGGACCCTATGAATATATAGGTTATCAATATTTAATCAATTCACATGAGAAATCATACTGAGCAATAGTATCAATGAAACTTTGATACTATATAACAATGACTAGTCTCAGTTTGATGACATTTCAAGACCAATGCATGAATATCATTTGGGCCTCATGGCATTGAACATTGTTTTCATTCAGCCATGATATTATGTTCTTACAGGAAGCACAATACTAGTATGATTGAATGTATCAGAGGAAATAAGAGTTAGAGTAGATAAAAAGAGAACAAAAATATTGTAGTGTAACCTTATTATTATATAAATAAACAGAAAAATAGTAAGAGTAGGAACCCCAAATATCATGTTCATTGTCTATGTGAATATGTGTGGAATAGAGTGACCCCTTATCTGTTTCAATTGTTGATAAGGTTACGGT
Source organism: Sequoiadendron giganteum (assembly GCA_007115665.2). Classification (NCBI taxonomy): domain Eukaryota; kingdom Viridiplantae; phylum Streptophyta; class Pinopsida; order Cupressales; family Cupressaceae; genus Sequoiadendron; species Sequoiadendron giganteum. The sequence continues at coordinate 619,619,162 of CM021105.1, read as the reverse complement.
TTATTCTTATTCTCCTTTGTATAGTATAAGCTTTAACCAATTTTTAATATTTATCTTAAAAGTCAAGATAGTATTCCATATTGATTCTATGTCAATAGGAGGGAGGAAGTTGTATATGGATTCTAGAATAAACATTGTAACCAAAGACATGAATTACATGGATGGAATAAAATTCAATACAAATGTCAATAGATTTGACATATAAAACCAGAGGATGGCCCTATGATATTTTGAATCACTATTGTAATGGTGAAGTCAATTTAGATAGAGGCTTACTTCATAAATAGATGGAAGTGTACGAGACATTTGAAGTTGCTTGTGAGAACAAGATTTAGCTTAACCTACAAAACTAGGCATTTGAATGAAGTGTTGTCCTTACAAAACAATTTTGTCGAGTGTGGAAGTGAAGGTCTACACAAGATTGTTTGTATGTATTGGATTCAACATAAATATGTTAGGATCAATCTCAGCAATCATTTTAGTCTTTCAAAATGATATCATCATTATTCATCCATACACTTATTTTTGTTAGATGGATGTAATCATTAAGGAAGACCCTTTCATTATTCCCTTAATAAATTGAACTTTCAAGGAGGCCATCTAATGGTGTTGCCTATTGATATCCAAAGCAGGGATGTGAATAAGACTGATGACTATGCAGGCTATATTATAGATAAAATTCATAGATCTTTTAACTTTATCAAGGCATATAATAGGTGGTCCACTTCAAATGAAACTCTTTATTATGCCATACTATTTTATTTCCAAAATTCATTTGTGAAGTCGGATTTGTACTTCCAAGTTTGAAAATCATATTTTAAAGCAACATCTCATCAGATTTCATTTTTAGACTCGTGCATTTTCAGAATTTCATTTCCAAATTTTGTTGTGCAAGTTCAATATTTTGATTTTAGGAGTCTAACAGTTGGAAATCATAGTAAAATAAGAATTTAATAATTTCTAGAATTAGCATTTTACAGTGTTTTTTGGGGTCATTAACTTCAGACTATCTTCTCTTTTGCAGGGGTGGTTGCATGCCATTTTTTGGTGTAAAATATCATAATTATTATATTTTGTTACCTGTCTATGATTAAAAATTATTGGAGTGTGAGTTTGATATATTTTGAAGATCTAAATATTCAAGCTTGGTAAAGAAAAATCATGTCAGATGATATTAGTCTAGAACAAAATGAAAAGTCACTTGATAGATTGTGGGATAGATTGAAAAGAAAGGGTGATGGGAAATGTTATTGTCCTTGCAATAATTGCAAGGGCTTAAAGACAAGAAGACTTTTAATCACAATAGTTAAGAAACATTGTAGAAAGCATGGTCATGTTGAAGGGGGACATGGTTATCATCCATTGGTAATTTGTTCATTATATGTGTTTATATTGATTGAATTTGTAATTTTTTATATTGTTTTAACATTTTATATATATATATATATAAAATCACTTGATCCTGATCATAGTTTATTTGTGTCTGTCATTATTATAAAAGTGGGGCACCCTAGGGCACATGATATGGATTATCACGGCCTAGAGAATGTGGTTTTGCAAGCAGAGGAACATGGAGCTATGAATATCGAAGATGAAGTTAATGATCTTATGGAAGAAGATGATCATGCGCCAGAAAACACAGTTGAAGATGATGTTACAAATACATTGATCCATGACACATTTAGTGGTACAGCTGATCATGTTGATCGAGATGACTTTGATGATGTTAATGATTTACCTTTACTTCAGAAGGCATACGTGAGCCCCTTTATGAAGGCTCCCAAACAACTTGTCTCTCTAATGTATTGTTGTTGGTGAACTTGAAGGTTATGAATGGTTTATCTAACATATCAATCTCATGGATGTTAAGGTATGTCATATATGTCATCTTTTTTCATCTATTATAATTGTTGTTAGTTCATCACTAGTAAATAAATGATGAAATATGTACCATTAATATTCTTTAATATTAACAAATTATTATTTTTTTGTAGATTGATTGGTGAATTTTTGTTACCACCATCAAATATTTTACCTCACTCATACTGAACTTTATCTGGCATTATGAAAGATATTGGAATGGAGTATCAAGCAATAGATGCATGTCCCAATGATCATATTATATATCATAAACAACATGAATTTGCAATAGAATGCCCAGAATGTCGTATCAGTAGATATCGAATAGATCAACTAACAAAAAAGGTGTCTCGCAAGGTTCTTTATTATATTCCCATTATTCCACATATGCAAAAATTATTTAGGTGCGAAAGCTTAGCACAATTTATGGATTTCCATGCATGAAATAGAAGTGGAGATGAAATTCATCGAATGCCTGAGATGGTTCTTCATTTAGGGACATGGAGGAAAAATGGCCACACTTTAAAGAAGAACCTCGTAATCTCAGGCTTTCATTGGCGGCGAACGGTGTCAATCCATTTGGAGAGCTGAGATCTATTTACTCGGTGTGGCCTATTTTTTTTATCAACAATAACATTCCTCCATGGAAGTCAATAAAGAGGGAGCAAATAGTGTTGGCAATGACTGTTCCAAGTATTTGTTTACATCAATTTTTTTTAACGTAGTAGCATCTCATTTGTCTTATTTGTTGCATAATGACTTATATTTTTTTCATTTAATAGTCATGTACATTAATTTATATATTGCAATAAAATGGTTATAATAATTATGTAATGTTTATGTTCATTCAACTAGGTAAGTACCAAGTTAAAGATATGAATGTGTATATCGAGCCTCTTATCGATGAGTGACTAAATTTATGGAATGGCGTCACTATGTATGGCGTATCTAGACCAATAGGACAAAGACAATTTCAATTACATGCAATGCTTGTATGGACAATTCATGATGCCCCAAGGCTAACACATTTTTCTGGTATGTTATAACATTCGACTGCATGACTTTAACGATATTTAATTTTATGAATTAGATATCATGCATGTTTTTTAAATAATCTATTCATTATATATAATTATAAAAATTGACATATTTAATCCAATTATATATGATTTGCACGTCTTCAAACAAAGGGAAAATTTGCATGTCCAATTTGTGGTCTAAAGATGAAATCTCGTCATTCAACAAGTTTAGGAAAGCAGGTGTTTGATGAGTATAAGCATTTCCTCCATAAAAATCATAAGTATTGAACTACTAAAAAACATATTTTCAATGGGAAAGAAGAGACTACATCAAAACCACAAAGAATGACACCTCACCTATGGAAGTAATTGGAATATAATAGAATTAATCATCAAGGTTATACATCGGATCAAATTGTTTATCTATCATATATGATATGTTTTGAATTTATATTTTTATATTGTATTGTGTTTACTCATGTTGTAATTGACAATGATTCTCCTTGTTAATTTGTTTAACTTATATGCTTCATGAAGGTCGTCAAGGCATTAATGGTCGGCTTCCACAGGGACTGAAAAGTTATCCCAAACAATTTAGTAGGTTGCCCTACTATGAGCAGCTACAAATTGTGCATTTGTTTGATACAATGCATATTAGAAAAAATATGATAGAAACGTTATGGAAAATATTGGATGGAAGGTGTGACAAAGAAAAAATTGTCAAAATTTGTAGTGACATTCAAGAAGCCAATCATGCAATGGAAAATATCATTCAATTAAATAGCAATGATTACCAAATTAATATAAGTGCCCTTCCTTGGTTATTAATGGAGCAGCAAAGCAATGCTATAAAAGAAGTCATACGAAAAATTCAATTTCCCACAAGATTTGCTGCGAACATAAACAATATCATAACAAAGAAAGGTGAATTTGGGCCAGGGATGAAAATGCATGATTGGAATACCTTCATTAAGGTAATTATTCTGGTATATTATATATATATATATGTATACTGCATGTACTTTTCAGTGTATTATGTTTACTACTTTTGGAAAATAATGAAAAGATCATTTTATAATTGTTGCAGTACATTCTACCTCTATCTCTCCTAGACAACTTCGACAACAATGTCAAGCAAGTTATATATGATCTTGGAAAATACATGAGGTAAGTAGCGATATTTGTTCAATTCGTTGTATATTTTTGTTAAATCTCGTTAATATATTTGTGCCTTGAATCACTTGTAGATGGTTGTCATCTAAAGCAATCCATAAAGAAGATATAAATTATTGGAAGAGAAAAATTCCTCGTCTAATGTGTGAAATGCAAAAGTGTCTACCTTCGACATTTTTCAATGCACAAGAACACTACCTCATACACCAAGTTGAGGAGATTGAATTGTGTGGACCTGTACACACAAGGTCAATGTGGATGGTTGAGAGGCACTTGAAATTTTTGAAGGCTTTGGTTAGACAAAGAGCACATCTTGAGGGTTCTATGGTGGAGGGATATATGGTATACCAGACCATGGTGTACATTACTAAATATCTTCCTAAGTTTGCAGCAAAGATCCATGTAGATCGCATTTGGGATCCCAACTCCATTAACAAATTTGAAGGGGAGTACCTGATGGGGAAAGGTAGATTGAGGAAAGTGACAGGTAATTATAAGATGGTCATGGAGATTAATTAGAATACATTTTACATTTGATTTTTATGTATATTGTACTTATTTAATTATTAATCTTCAATATACATCAATTATAAATTAAGGTTGTATACCGTGGTAATTAACTAATTATACGTCGTTTGTGAATTTCATTTTTTTTTTATACAGTTGGTCGAGAGTGGGATGTACTACATTTGTACGTCAGAAACAATCTTGATTGGATGACGCTATGGATTGAACAATGTCAACAATTTGGTCATGCATTAACATGGGAAGGTGTGGCTTCATTGGTTAAAGAAGCTCATCGTAATGGAGATTCCAATGTTACACCAAGGAAAATTGATTTAGCATACGGTTTAAGAGATAAATAGGTATGTATAAATATATTAATCACCCATATTATTTAATTATTTTCAATTATATTGATGTATATATATGTTTAGATTTATTTTTTGCATACATTCGGCCAAGAATAAATATGTTTATCAATTGATGATATTGTAATATTTTTTACATGTTTGACATATTGCAGGTGAAACACTACAAGGCTATGTGGTGCAATGGTCATAAATTTTGAATCAAAAAGTTGGATGACACGAAGAAAACTTGTGATTCCAGGATAACTACAGTCTTTCAAGTGACTAATGTTTCATCTAGAAGCGACATACATCCAGAAGTCTCAGAAAATCGATACTATGGGATTTTGGATGATATACTTGAGTGTGACTTTAAGTCCTTCAAATTAGTTTTGTTTGTTGTCCTATGGTACAGGCTACGATTGAATGAAAATGATCCTGAGAGAACTTTTATTGAACATGATAATGGATTTACCATGGTTAATACAAGGTATTTTGAGCGACCTGGAAATGAGCCCTATGTTCTTCCAAGCCAATGTGAGCAGGTATTTTACTCAGAGGTTCCAGGTAAACAGGGTTGGTCATATGTTGTTAGACATGATCCAAGAGGAAGGTCAGTAAAGTATAATGTGGTGGAAGAAGATACCGAAGAAATAGAAGATGATGTAGATGATGATTAGGATCAATAGTTAGTTGATGATGTGCCTGACGAAGATGTTGAAGAGGAGGAATTAGATCATGATGATGTAGGAATTAATGTTCATGAAGATGATATCCATGTGGATGATGACATTATCGAAACTGATATCAACGATGATGATGATGATATGACCAATCCTTACAATGTTGAATCTGGATCGGATGATACAGATAAAGAGTTGGATGAAGAAGAAGATGAATGAAATTGAGATGTATTAGTTATGTGATTGTATTATCTATTTGATATTAATTTCTTGATAGAATTATATTTTACTTATGTGGTTACATAATTAATTCATGATGTTTTTAATTTTTATGCCAATACATAATTAATTTCATGAAGATATGTTTTAGCTTTGATTTGAATCTAGTTTGAGGGCTTAAGACATTGATTTGAGTTAGAAAGCTTCATTTCTTTGCATACAGCCCGGTTACCCTCTTTTTGAGGGTTTTCTAGTCCAAACATGATATAAACGGGCTCCTACACTTTTTGTGATTACTGTAGCTTGTGTAAGAGGCCCCATGGATACTGTTGTAATTGTACGATGCATGAATAGGGGGTAGGATGAGAAATAAAGAAGGTATAGTTGTTGTCCTCAAGAGTTTTGTGAAGAAAAGCATGTGAAATGAGAGGTTCAAGCCTAGATCTCAACAAAATATGTATGGGTCATCTAATTTTATGAACTTTTACCCATGTACAGACCTAATGGGTTGTGTGTGAGTTGGCCTTGAGGTCTGGGAGGTTGTGGAAGTAGGAGATTCAATAAGCCCTCATGATTTTGGTCTAAAAGAAGGGTTTTTGGGTTTGGCATGAATTTGGTCGTACAAGTGGAATCTTTTTGTGGATTTGGAAGTTTCGAGGTTGTTAGCTCTCAAAAATGCAAGTAAGAATACCTCAAGAGGTTTCCAATCTCTTGATACATTTTAGGGTAACAAACAAGGCCAAATGATTTGAACCTTCTTCTCTTCAGGTGCTACCAAACCTAGGTGGGTCTACCTTTTCGAACTAAGAAGACTTAAGTGATGTGATTTTTTTTACAGCAATCTATTCACATTGGCAATCTTACAATGAACAAATATAATCCTAATAAAGTGTATGTGTAATATTAGAATATGTTCAGTTAACAGATGTAAAAAATAAAATGGACAAACTTTGCCAATTTAACTATATGTACATATAACTTTAAGTTATTTTTATTTTAACTAAAAGTACTGAAGTTACAACATACAAATTAAATGATATTTATGATTGTAAAATTTATGATTAAATATATCTCTCAGAATCCTTTTTGTCCCAATTTAAAAATAATTTTATATTATAGAATACATCTATTTAAATTTTAAGATGAAAATAGCAAGGAAAAATCAAACAAATATCTTTATGAAAGAAGTATATTGGCGTGAAATTAAATATGATTTGTATTCCAATGTAAAAACTACAAAGAATGGAAACAATTCTTTCAACACATAAACTTTTATGTAGTAGTCAATTAAAATGATCTAAATAGTCTAATAATTTGACCATTAGCATATAGCAATTTCTATAGAGTTGTAGATCTCTTCCATTTCAAAAACACAAAACAATATTAAGTAGATAATCAAACATCCTTCATTTCTACAGTGACTTATTTATCCTAGAGGAACTAGTATATAGTATACAAATAAAACCAACAAACCCACAACTACCCCTATTTTGAAGGAGTTTAGTTTTCTCCCCTTCCTGATCTCCCTAATAATCCCAGATTATCATAATTGACTAAAAGGAATTTAATTCTTCTTTAAAGAATCCAATTAATCATATCACACAAATACAAAAAATATGGACTGGTAAATTGAACATATACTTGATATTTCAACGTAAATAATCAAGAAAAACATTAGGTTGGAGACAATTAAACAATTACAGAAATTCAACAAACAACTGATACCAGAATGGAACCACCAAATCATAAATCTTTCATTATCTCCTTCAAAATATTATACATGCAACATGGTCCCTTTGGATATAAACATTCTGAAATATTATGTTTCTTGCTATCTATCTTCTATTCTACTACTACCCTCTTATTCATTTCTACCAAAAATGGATATTTATACATCAACCGTATGAAAGGACATGTCCTTTTAGAAATGTCTTGTGTTTGAAACAACAATAAAATTAAAAATTAATTAGGCTCTCTTAAGCCATAAGTGAACTTTTGATAAGTGATCCAAGTAGGCTCGGCGCCCATGCATATCTGCATCGCCCAATGCGTTTCGGATAGTGATCTCCATTTTCACCATCTTCTCATTCCATTTGCATGCTTCATCTAATGTTATATCTTTCTCGGTAGTCATCTTCAGAATCTCCTGTAGTACTGACTCACTTTCATCTTTCCACCTAGTCATTTTTTTTTAATGTCCCTTTATCATCAAAGAATGCAGTCAATCCCTTTTTGGTGGCACCGATTAATCCCTGCTCCTCCCCTTGCAATTCTTCAAAGAAGTTCTTATGCTTATTCATAAGATGATTTGCAGCCTCAATTTCAGCTTTATCAAGAGCATCCCTCTGGTTCATTTCCTAGAGCTTCTCTAGGATCCTACCATCCATTCTTTCATGTTCTTGTAATGCATCAAATTTTTTTGAGTGTATTCCCCAAAGCTTAGTCAACCAGGTTGTTAGACTGGCTTGTCTCTTCTTAATCGCTGCAACAAGTGTGTCATACTTTCCTTGAGAATATGCACTCGACCCTTCCCAATGATCTTTTGTTTGTGAAATTTTACCATGGGTGAGCAGCTTGGTTGACCCCATTGTAACTCCTAATAAATCTTTCAGGCAATTGTTTTCTCTCAGCATTCTTTCATGGTTAGTTTTGTACATTTCCTTTTCCTTGATCAACGCCTGTATTTGAGCTTTGTTTAGTTTTACTATGTTGATCCCAATCTTTGTTGTCACCACAAGATCAACCTCCCCAACTTTTAGGGTCATAACATGCCCGAATGCCTTCTCAGTATCAATGACAACTAATTTCCTATGAGGTGGATACAAGGCCCAAATCATTAATGACTCTTCATCTGGTTGTACTTTGATCCTACGTAGACCTTTATCACCTTTTATGGGTTGAGCTTGTGTGCAGCATTACTGTTTTTCAGGAAACTATCAAAGACTAGTGTAGAATTGAGATCTAATCCTAGAAAAATCATGACACCAGCACTTTCTAGCATTTCCCTTCCCTTTTTAGGGGTCATACCTGCCATCTTTCTTTCCACATCAATTTTTAAATTACTCAACAACTATTCTTCATTACCTGGTGTGACATTGTCAACCAGTTCTCTTATCTCTTTTCCCTTTTGTTTACATAGGAATTTCTTAAATTTTATAGGTTTTATAAATTCATCATCTGCTACAAAGGACTTATATTCTACACACCTTGCATCTATAGCTATACTTTCTTCAATATTCAAATCCCTGGCAAGATAGGCATAATCCCTAGTTCTCAACCTTGACATCTTGTTAGGTAGATGTTGTGGTACATTAGCCTCATATGTCTCTTCTCCGGAAGACAACAGCTCTATATCTTGCAACTCTTGATTATGTTGTTCAACCACCATTTCTGCTTCCTCTGCCTTCAAGTTCCTAATCATATCATCAAATTGGTAGGGCACATGGTGATACCCTCCAAAGTTTATCCTTTGTTTAGCAGAATTGATATACCCTTCTAGATCAAAATTCTTTCTCAATGGTCCTCTTTTCATGTTATATTGCAGTAACTTATCCAGAATCAGATTATACCCTTCCTTTGCTAATATAGTAAAATCATCAAAGCATAGTGTATTAGGCATAAAAGCATGTTTTCCAAAAGAACTTAAATTCATAACACTAGAAAAATCCATTTTCCTAACAATTTCCAAGTATGCAATCTTGTCGGGAACTGTTTTAGGCAAAATGAATGGGGTATCTTCAAATCCATAAACCCTAATCATGGTAGCATTCTCCAAACAATACCAATCCCCCCAATTGTGGCTAATTGGTCCATTGAAATCTTTGGGCCTGAGAAACCTCTTTATCTCATCAGACAAAGAATAAGCACATGGATGATTATAAAACTTGTACAATGGTTTCACAAAATTTTCTTCAAAGCATACAAAACTAGAGTTAGCAAAACTGTTGTCCCAAACAACAGTCCATGATTGAATAGGTAATGACATGCCTTCCTTATCAAACTGTGAAATTCTCATCTCCTGAGGCCACAACCCTAATTCTTGTCCAAAGTACAACACTATGTGCATCAACAGTGAGTAATTCCTAAGGTGTAAGATAGAGGCTCCACCTTTTATTTCCATCAACCCAGAATTGAGCCCTTTAAAAATATATGAGGCATAATCAAAAGGTCTAGAGTTGTGATATTGAATATCTGCTGAAATTACCATGGGCACAATTGCCATATACTCAGGGGCTTCCATTCCCAATACTTGACCCATCGATAAATAAGTGTATTTCATATAGGGCTCAAAAAGATCTACGTGGAATGGGAGTCCTTAACTATCTTCTAGCGGAATTGGTTTACCACTATGTCTAATTCTGTGCAAGGGCAATCTCCAACCCTTGTAAATGGTGTCCATCCTTCCGAATTATTTTTCCAGCTCTTCACTTATAATCTTTTTGTTGCATACCCCTTCCAATTTAAAGACTTCACCTATTGCATCCTCTGATATGTGTATCAATGGTTTCCCAGACGGGTCACAGATAGCTTTAAGTCTCGAATTATAATGAGTGGCCAAAAATTTCACCAGTTCAGCATCAACAAAAACATTAGGGCAAACTAACTTTCCTAGATTAAGCTTCCACGGGTTACATACTAGTTCAAAGTGATTCCCCCAATAGTAATGAAAGCTAAACAATTCATAACCTCTTATTGGAGTCCAAATATCTCCTATGAGCTTACATTTGTCATCTAGTTTATCCACTTTTGCCCTAAGTTGTGCAAAGCTTCTGGCTTTGGGTCCAGAGCCAGGTAGTTGGTCAATAAGATCTTGATTCAGCTTACGCTCAGTACCCTCTGGTTGAATTTCAGTTTTCTGCTTTTTCCCTTTCGACTAACCACTTTCCCCATGCTTTCTACCAGGTTTGATTTTCCTGAACCAGTGGCTTCCATTCTTTAAAATTGCAAATTGAAGGTATGAAGAACTTACTATTTTTTGCCCGAGATTTTGAACTGAGAGAATACCCTGGTCCTTCGCTTGCTCCTCTGCTTCTTCCACTGTCAATTCTGCAATGATGTTTTCAAATCAATTTGTCTTGATTCCTTAAATTACTTATGCTTCGTGGTGCCATTAATATTTTATCTAAAAGACGAGCGTAGCTGGTTTTTTCGAAACTCTCACTCTCACATCATGTAATTTGTCAGCCAAAAATTTTCAAATCTCAGACTATTCTTTTGTTCGAGCCTTCACCAATGTTCATTAAACACCTACTAGGACATCTCGTAGTTTCCCTGACACCTTAAGTCTTCCCGACAGTTACCCTTTCAAGACTTAATTATATCACTACAACTCCCACCAAAGCAACCTATCACTGTGACTTTAGCAAGTCGAGTAGAAAATCCTCATCTTACTTCGGAGATGTGTATCTCGTCGAGATATTTCCTTCATAAATTTTGATCGCTGAGACATAATGATTTTCTTGCCGATGGAACTGCACTCGTTGTGACCTTCTTATCTCTCCTCGCTGAAGTTTGTCTCACCAATGAATTTTTTCATTGGCGAAACCATGAACCATGTCCTTCCAATAATCATTCTCTCCAGACATGTCGCCAAGTCCAATCCTGTCGATGTATCATGGAAGGTCGGCAGGACTCCTCGAATTCTTCCTGGTAACATTGTCCCATCGACAAAATCCTCCTTTGTTCTATCGGCAAGACTGGATGAATGTCTCAGGCTGACTTCAGGAACCTTACTCCGACGACTCTAGTTTGGTCGATATATTTCCTTGTGCTCCGAGCGGTAAGACATATGTAAGCTCGATATGACTTCATACTGTCACGTCGATGCTCAATATCTTGTCGATAGAGACTGTGAACTGTATTTTCCCAATAATCCTCAAATGAGATTTCATCAGTATGACATTCCCGACCTCTTTTCGATATCGATATGTAAGCTATCATTTTTCATCGGCCTCGGCAGTGTCCCCTTGTCCATTTAATAAATGTTCTATTTTTGTAGGGAATAATTTTAAATGTCCGTTGATTAATCGTCAGTTGATCTCGGTTGTTCCCCATAATCCCGTGATGACCCCACCACAAAGTCTCAACTGATTGCGATATCATGGGTGAGTGCCACGTGTCTCAGCTGGAAATGACGAAAAGATAATCAAATTGCTTTAATATATTTGGCGGGTTTTAATGTGTTATACGGTAGGTTGCTAAAGTGACTACGAGATGCACGTGCTCAAAATGAACGGAGATGTTATAATCTCAATGAAAAATTTGCTCGACAATTATGTTCAACACTAGTGATTGTCTTGAGAGAACACGATTGTTGATGGTGGAGATCAATGGTTGCCTGCCATCACATGATCAGAAGATGCAAGGTGTTTACTGATCGCGATATCACAGACACATGCCATGTGTATTTCTTTGGCGATGCATAATGTGGTGAGCCCTTGGTGTTGAGATGGAGATTATGTCAGCCCTTTTTAAGGCAGTTGTTCGATGATTTGACAAAAGTGAATGATCAACGGTTGGAATTTGAATTCGCATCAAATGCGATTGGAGCCGTTGGCGCAACATGCAAGTAAGCTTTAATATTTTCATTTTATAAATTTCATATATTAAATGGTTTTTACTTATTTTATAATTTGAAAAAATATAAAAAAGTAAATTAGAAAAATAATTAAAATTGTTTTTAAAATTTTTAGATTTTTTTAAATTATGAATTATCTTTTTAAATATTTTATTTTAAATATGATTTTAATTTTTTAAATTTAATTTATTATGTCGAGAAGCGTAACCTACAGTGGCAACACAGAGCGGAATGTGAGCGTGTTAACAAAAACAACTCACAACATATTAAAAATATCATATGCCGACATGTATATGAAACAATAAATAGCCGACAAATATAAATTAAATAAAAATGAATGGATGCCACCCAAAAATATTTATATAAATAGAGGAAGAAGAAAGAAATTATGAAATATGAATTCACGAAGCCAACAATTAACAAGAGCTACAGAGCAGTGAATTTCTTGCTAGAAAGTTTTAGAATAGTTTTGTTTGTATTTATTATGTTTGTTGTGTTGTAAGAACAATTGGTCAGGATAAAGCAGTTGTCACCTAAATTTAGGAATTTGATCATTGATAGATTCAACTTTATCTTCCATTAGAAAATGACCCTTATAACAAAAGAATTTTGCTCACTTCAAAATTATGAGATGCTTTGGTTGTGATTTTTGGCCATGAAGAAAGCACAATTTACATGTTGCCAACATTATGTAAATATTAATGAGTTCAAATATTTCCTTAACCATTCAATAATAGATAACTCATTTATAAGCCTCATAAAACTTATAATGTGAAGTGTATTGAAAAAGGCTTTGATTAAACATCAGAAACCTCAATTGAACCTATATGCTCATTTTACTTATTGTAGAGTAATGGACAAAAGCACTACAATTGTCATTGGACAAAGACCAAAAGGTAGAGGATTAATTGATGAAACTATTCTTGAAGCCTCTTCATAGGAAACATGACTGACTAATTTGCTAATAAATCAAAAGAGATAACTCTTTGCAATCAAACACAAATCTCCATATTTTACACACAAATCCAATAATTATCACCAATGAATCAAAATAGTAGTATCAATCTTAGTTCAATTATATATGTCAATATCAAATTCAAAATTAACAATAAATTATGGATATTCCACATTAGGCATTGAAACAAATTGAAAAGTTGTCTTTATTTGCATCTCCTCCAGAAACTCATCTATCTTGTAAGTCAAGTAACATATGTTGTATGTACTGGCTTGTGCTGCTAGAATTGGCAACTCTAATTGAACCTTAATGTAAATGAACCCTAACCCTAACCCTAATTGAACCATAAACGTAACTCTAATTAAACCTTAATTGTAAACTTAACTAAAATAAGCCTAATTGAACCCTAACTGTAACTTGAACTTGATCCTAATCATAACACTAATTGAATGCTAACCCTAACCCTAATTGAACCCTAATTCTAAATTTCCAACCATAAGCCTAATTGAACCTGAACACTAACTTTAATTGAACCTTGTTGTTGGGGTTAAATTAGGGTTCAAATAGCATTCTAGTTAAACCCCAATTGTAAGATTAACCAAAATAATCCTAACTAAACCCTAACTATAACTTGAACTTGACCCTAATCATAACACTAATTGAATACTATCCCTATCTAAGTAACTAAACCCTAATTCTAACCATAAACCTACTTAAATCCTAACCCTAACTCTCATTGAACCTTATTGTTACAGTTCAATTAGGGTTTAATTAGCATTCTAGAATGGAGATTAAGGTTAGGTTAGGGTTAGAGTTGTGAATATCTTAATATTAGCTTATAAATTTGACCCTAACTATAATCATAATTGAATCCTAACACTAACCAGGTAATTAAACCCTAATGCTAACCGTAACACTAACCATAATTAAATCCTATTGTTATGGTTGAATTAGGGTTAGGTTTAGGGTTCAATTAGAGTTCTAGTATAAATCTTGGGGTTACGGTTATTTATTTCTTGATATTAGTTTATAAATTTGACATTAATGATAAATATATTAAACAAAGAAAAGTTAGTTCATAATTCATTGTAGTGTAAATGTAGGTTTACCAAAATATTTGTGTGATTGTAGTGTGAATAATAAAGTTGGATACTCCTATTTTACCCCTTAGAAAAAAAATAGTAAATAGGCATTTAGAGATAGTTAAAATTTTCTTCCTCATCATATTATGAAATATTTCTTAGATAATATTTAAATTTAAAATATTCCCTAAGGGTCTATAAAAAAAATGATAGTTGTAAATATGACTAGAACATTCTACATTTTTAATACATTTGTTTCTTAAAAAAATATATACTAATTGAGTAGAGTAATTAGAACTAAAATTATTTGTTAGGACTAAAATTACTTGTTTTAATATCTTTTCTATCTTTAGTTTAGGTAAAAAGAGAAATTTTAAATAAATAGCAATGAAAAAAATAAATCAAGATTAATTTAATATATTAGATGTTAATTTAATATAATATATTATAAAAATATTCAATAATATAATATATTAAATTATTGTAAAAGATAATATATTACATAATTTAAAATTAAAATATAAAATTATAATATTATTATTTAATATAGTATATCATATATTAGATGTTATATACGTTACATATTATATTGTATATACATTATAATATTATAATATGGTGTTAAAATTATATATTATACATTGTATATGTTACATATAGTATATATATTATAATATTGTAATATTTTGTTAAATTAATAATATAATATATTAAAAATACATTATTTATTTGAATTTGTTATTAGATTATTTTATTTAATATATGAAAAGTAAATAAATGAATTGAATTGAAAATATAACAAGAATTAATTTTGAAGAGTTCAAAAAAATTCTTTAAAATTAATTAAATATTTTTTTATTGTAGTTTTGATTATAGTCTTTGTGTCAGAAAATCCTTAAAAAGGTGTGATAGAAAGTTTATGCTCCCTAAAAGTCCGTCCTTATCGCTCAAAACTTTTCTCCAATTATATTGCAGAAAATTAATTTTGGATGAATGTTTTGTTATATATTTTGCAAGTTTACTTTAATAATATATAATTTTTGGTCAAACTTTTGTTCTAATTTGAAAGTTGAATTCTCATTTGTTAAAATCAAAGATATAGTGGTGCCTATAGTTTCCTTGGTAGGAACTAATAAAGAAGTGCAATTTCAGAAAAACATTTTGCCAATTGTGAGAACTGGATTAATTATTTCAAAAGAAATATTCTACAAATTGTGAGAAGGTGGAGTAATTATTTTAGGAAAAACCAATTAATAAATTTTACAAAGTAAGTATGTGCATTTAATTTTTACTTTCTATGATTTGTATATTTTTGACATCAAATATATTTTTTACTTTCTATATAAATTTTACTTTCTATGATTTGTATATTTTATATATTTTCCAATTTTTTTAAAAGGTAGAAAACTAAATTCTAATGTATAAGTCATAAATAAAATTTTACTTCTATTTTATTATCAAGTTATTATTTGTTACAAAAGAGTTTGCATATATTTTATTTTTCAATTGTTTTTAGAAGACATATTTTTTTTATTAAGAAGATTAAATTATTAATTATTAATTATAAATAAATAAGATTTATTAATAAATATGTATTAATTTTGTGATATCTTTTTTTTATGAAATTAGTGTATAGTAAAATTTCTCATATTTATAGCGTTTTTTAATTTTTAATTTTACTTTTAAATAATTGTTTAGGATGCCTCGCCCAAGATTAAATTTTGAAAATGAAGAACAACGAAGAGAATATGCTCAAAATTACATCAGACAAAGACATGAACAAATGGATAATTTACAAAAATCGGAAGCAAGAAATCATCGAAACCAAAATGATAGAGAAAGACGTGTTAAATGTAGGGCAGATAGGGAGTTGAAGAGATTGAAGCAAAAATGAGACAACATGGAGATGAGATGAGAATACATCGTGTACAAGAATTTGAAGATGAGCAATATATATTAAGAAGATTACAAACAAATGAGAATTTAGACCAATTTAATGAGATAGAAAAACAACAAATACAAGTATGCAATCGTGAATTAGTTGAAAGGAATTATGAATCTCATGAGAATATAGAGGGTAAATTTGAAGTAATGAATTCAATTACAATTGATCGTGTGTTACAAACACCAGATAATAGAGTTCAAGATGCAATAAATGTTGAAACTGAAAATCATGAAGAAAATAATAGTCCACAATAGGAGTTAACCTCTCAATTGAGAAGACGAAGACGACTACAAAGAAGACAAAAATGAAAGAGATCTAGGTACATGCAATAACAATAGAAATGTGCAAATTGATTTGAAAGATTTACAAATTATATTTTGACATGGTCTGGATAAACTTGCAGCACCAAACATGTGTTATATTTGTCAAGAAAGTTACCCTACAATGAAGGTTGTATGAGTTCCTGAAGGCCCAATTTGCAATAGATGTTGACAAGAGAAACATGAACATCAATTTTTGACATTAAATAATATGAATCCTGGTCCACAACCATTAGAACTTGCAAACTTAACACAAATTAAGGAAATGTTGATAGGGTATGTAAATCCAATACTTCAAGTCACACATGCAACTGGAGGTTAGTACAAATATAAAGGACATACCATAAGTTTTCCACAAGAAGTAAGAGAAATAGCTAAAATTTTACCACATCGAATAAAAGATTTACCAATTATTATTGTTCGAAGGAAGGACCAAGATGGAACAAATTAAAATTTTATAGTCAATAGAGAGAGGGTGTACAAGGCATTGAAATATAAGATAGAACACGATAAGTTTTATAGAGATGTGCAAATTGATTAAAATGCTCTTATTGAATTCACATGCAATTCAAATGAAAACATTTTTGACAAATTAAACTCTATTCATATGGAGTTTGATTTAGAGATTTAACTAAATGCATGCACTATGATTCAAGTAAATGCATGCACTACGATTCAAGTTTTATAGAGATTTAACTAAATATGAAAAGCCTGGGGGCATTATGATTCAAAGGTGGTCGGGACTGACTAAAACATCTACACCTTACAATTATCTGGATTCATTAATATTATGCAAGAGCTTAGAAAAGACCATGGCATGGTGGGCCGTCAGGTTTCCATTCCTCCCTCAGAGTCTTCATCCTCAGAGTCTTCTGATTCCACCTGCTTCTTGTATGCAATGTAATTTGCATTCATCGAGTAGTCTGCTCTGCAGTTCTAGTGAGTCGGCCCCTTCGCTTTCTCCTCTGGGTCCCTAGAATCGATTGGTATCCATTCTTCCCTGGAGCCTAAGTCTCAGTCGATGTCATCTCCTGATGCTAACTCCTCTGCCAGCCCTTCGTTTTGCACATATTGCATTACCCAGCCACAAGGTTGGTTGGTTGTTAGCTTGGCTACTCTGAGCAGGAAGGTGATGCTTTGGTCCCTCTCATCCCATCGTTTTTCAAACCCTTTTAGGTCAATTATCCTGACCAGAGGGAATTTCATGACCTCCCTTCCTCGTATGCTCAACACGTAGTAGTTATGGGGCATTGGGATGAGATTATTTTCATCCATATTATCCAAGGTTGCATCAATGTCTCCCAGCCATGCATGAATGAAGACCATCTGGGTCAGTTTCTTTGTGATTTCCTTCGGCACACCCATTTGGAGGAGCACTGCCAGAAACATTGCTGGTATTTTTGCATTGGACCGGAACCTATGATATGCTTTCAGGAACTCCGGTCCTACAACCTTCTTGGTTGCCCAAAGAATCAGCGGGAGGGATGATGCCAGTACCCTATTCAGCCTTTTTTCTGTCACTTCTCCTCGGAATGCTTGCAGTTGCTTGTCGGTGTCTAGGGCTAGAGGAGTCTCCATCCCTTTATCGCCTACTTCTATCACCAAGTAAAAATCTTGAGCTTCTGTACGCACACACTATTCCTGCAAAGACACTATTTTAAATAACCCAGGATGGCCTTTTTTAACTATGGTGGCTAGCAGTCTTCATGATTAATTATCTATAATCCTTGCGGTTGGAGCATGTAAACTTGTGGGCACTCTGCTGGAGGTACCTGGTGTGATTAATGCAAAGTATTTTGAGATCCACTCAATCTTGCCTTTACCTTGGAACTTGTTCGATTTATTTGCATCTTGCCCTCTACTATTGAGCCCTGTCACATCCGATTAGACCCCAAGTTTGTCTTTTCTTGTTAATATAGTAAGTTTATTTTTTACTTTACATTTAGTTTATTATATTTAGATTTTGATATATTTTGACTTTACATTTAGTTTATTATATTTTAATTTTTAATTTAGATTTAAGTTTTAAATTTTTTTAAGTTTTAATAATTACAAATAATTATTAAAATAAATTTAATTTACAATTATTTGTCTTATTAACTTTTTAATTATTATAGAATAATTATATTTTAAATTATATAATAAAATAGATCTAAAATCTAAATTAAAAATTAGGGAGAGTCACAAAACAACTCTTAATTAGATATAGTCACATAGAAAGCGTGAGAGAGATAAAGAGAAGTAGGAGAGTTAGAGAGAAATAAAGAGGGAGAGGGGGAGATAAATGGGGATATCAAAAGAGAGTAAATTTTATAAAAAGACACTTCTATTTTACTTGTAAATATTTTATTTCAATTATGATTTTAATATTTTAAATGGGAAGGTATATTTGAAAGGCTTTGTAAAATCCATATTGTAATATATTCTCAAATTAACTGTATGATATAATTATTATTTTGAGTGTTTTTATGTGCAGATATAAGTTCTCTTGACTTTTCCAATATATTTTGTATGCTCTATTAGCCATGTTTTCATGATTAATTTTCCACTTTTGACACTACTTCTTACTAACTTTGCCATCCAAATTTGTCTCTTAGACTAAATATTTCATAAAGGTGCATTTTAATTTTCTTACTATCACCTTTGGCTGAATTTTTAAATTGGTTCAACCATGCAAAAAGTGTGGTTACTTTTAATTATTTCCACTTAAATGTTGGTTACAATTTTCTAATTTTCTTTCCATTTAGCTAGTCACAATTTCATACTAGCATTAAACCTTGAAAATGGCAGTTTACTTCTACTTAAAACTTGTGGTAATTTCATTAATCTCTTGTTACCTCTGGTGTTGAATTGGACTAATTGTGTCATCTAGGATCTGTTCCTCAATTTTTTTTTACTTTTTTCAAAAAAATGTTATGATGGTTATACTTGTATTACCATGAATGGACATAAATTTGAGGATTTTGGGTGTTTTCATTCAATTTTTCATGTTTTCCCCTTAGCTCCTACTTTATGTGTGTTTTTTATGGAATCCTTTGGATATCTTTTGGCTAATAGTATTTCATGGAACCTTATTAAAGATGCTACTTTTCCTAACTCTATAGCCCAACTATTCAATGGTCATTTTTCTAATGACTCCTTTCTCACTCTCTTGGAGGACAAACGTGACATTATTTAGGATATTCAATGCCTAGATATTTTCTAGAAAGCTTTAAGGTTAAATATATAGTGGCTTAAAACTCAATGTTATAGGAAATCCTTCTTAGCCAAGCCCAATTGGTTCAATTCCTATGGATAGAAGGGGGTTGATCATAAGGAAGTGTTGAGATTCCTAAGCATCTCTTTTACCTTTTAGGTTTCTCCTTCCTCTTTAAGGAAACATATCATTTCTAGAGCTGAGAAAAATTATCATATTAAATTATGAAGCCCCTTTCTTTGGCAAGGAGATTCCATGTGTGTTCAAAAATTCTTGTTGCACACATTTCCATTACTCATGTTGCTAAGAACCTTGCAAATCCTCATATTTGAAGATTGAAAAAATCCAAAGGTATATTTTATGGCATCCCTTTAACCAAGGAAAATGGTTTCACAAAGTATCCTAGGAGTTTTATTATTTCCCTCATGACTATAATAGGCTTGGCTTGCTTTATATTCACTACTCTAAATGGCACCATAATTTTAAATTTAATTAGCATACTCTAAAACCTAACAAAACCAAGTTGTAGCTCGTCATATTCGAGAAGTCAAAGGTCAATACCAGCAATGAGGAAGAGTTTGGAGGAGCGAAAACAAGGTCAATACCAGCGTTGAGGAAGAGTTTGGAGTTAAAACAAGGTCAATACCAGCGCCGAGGAAGAGTTTGGAGGAGTGAAAACAAGGTCAATACCAGCGTCGAGGAAGAGTTTGGAGGAGTGAAAACAAGGTCAATACCAACACTGAGGAAGAGTATGCAGGAGTGAAAACAAGGTCAATACCAGCACTAAGGACGAGGTTGAGGGCACTCAGGGAAAATTGACGACCAAGGGACAATGAGTACTATGAGTTTGGCACCCCCATTCTCTTTAACCTGCAATTTTCATGCCTAGTTTCCAAAGTTTCCAAAGATCTTCTTGTACATTGGCACCCCCATTCTCGTAAAATGGTATAAGATAAGACAGAAAAAATAAAATAGCTTAGTCTTTCACATTTTTATAGTGAT
Source organism: Sequoiadendron giganteum (assembly GCA_007115665.2). NCBI lineage: Eukaryota > Viridiplantae > Streptophyta > Pinopsida > Cupressales > Cupressaceae > Sequoiadendron > Sequoiadendron giganteum. The sequence continues at coordinate 619,598,280 of CM021105.1, read as the reverse complement.
TACTAGAGGCACATAGACCAATTCTTCATAATAGAAGAATTTGATCATACTTTCCAATGATGGCATTTTGAGAAAACCTTAGGTTAAATGAATAATTCCTAGCTAAGTTCTTTAAATCATGTCCAACCGTATAAGAGAAGACCGCTGCTATGTGTACTTGGATACCAAGGAGAAAGGCTCTTTGGGCTCTTTCATCAATCAAGGTATTGTTAAATTTTAACATTTAAAAGTGAGAATGAATAATCTTTCGTAGGATGGTGGCCAATTATGCTTCTCAACACCTAGATTACAAAATCCTTGTCAATATCATTTCCATCACAATTAAACCTATTTCTTGAGATATAGTCATACAGGTAAACAAATTGGCTTTCTTGATAGTAGATACATTCTAGACAATTCAATCCTTGCATTGGAGATTATTGAATGGGCCCAACAAACTACTCATGATGCTCTTACTAGATTAAGTTAAAAGTTTGACAAGGCATATGATTGAATCAAATGTCCTTTCATTTATAAAAGGCTCAAATGGATTTATTTTTAACCCTAAATTACTATCACACATTCAAAATTACAAAATACCAGTTGAATGAAGAACCTTCATTTGAAGGTGATGTCGTCATGACATTTGATGAAGAACCTTCATTCAAAAATGATGCCATGTCAAGACTTTCAAATGAAGGTATTTTTTATTTTAAATATTTCATGTCCAAAATGCTTTATAAAAGGAACCATGGCATGAAGGACCTTCAAATGAAGACCTTAATTCAAAGGTCCTTCATTAGAAGATCCTTCATATGAAGGTTCCTTTAATGCCATCCCATTATAGCTCTTAGAGTTGTTAGAGATATTTTTGTTTTGAATTAGAGATTGGACCATCAAATAGTGTCACCATGACACTACCAAGATATCCATCAAATTGATAAACCCTAACTTAACAACCACAAATTCGCAAGAAAATTGCCCCTGTCAGCCCTAGGGCATCAATTCAATGCCAAGTTTCTTGCTTTAACATACCCCTAAATGAAATGAACCTCTATCATACCATTATGCACACCAATCCACCGAGTTACAATTCCAAGATAGTGGGTGGATTGGTGGATGTCATTTCTATTTAGCCCTCAAACCCTTACATAGGCAAAACAGGGCAGTCCCTATATTTGATTGTTTTCTCCCACAAAACAGTGATTGAGCACTTCAAAACAAATGAAAATGAAAGGGAACACATATATTTATCTACACCAATGATCTTAGAGAATTTCAAGCTTGTACAGATCTGTTGGTTGTTTTTACTAAAACCAAGTTTATCTTCTAATCTACCTAAACCAAGTTTATTTTCTAATCTACCTATGGAATTGCTAATTCCAATCAAGGGAAGCTCAAAGGATCTGGACCAACTGACAAGGGTTTTAATAAACCTCTTACTCTTTGGGCTCTACAAAACCTAGGAGGGTGATCCCCTTAATGCGTTTATAACCTCTGCACCAAACTTATAAACAACATCAATAATAACATAACATCTCATTTAATAGCTCAACATAACAGGATAATACTGAAATGAATTGGTTGTTCATCAATAATATCAACTATTTGGAGCATGAGATACTACAATAACATAACACAACTTAAGATAGTCATTGATTTTCAATTTTGTAACAAGCTCTAAGAAAAGACAAACAAATACAGATTCTCACAAACAAGTACAATTTAAACCAGTGCCATATACCATTTGAGGAGTCAAATTCATAAGCACTTAAGGGTTCATGATAGATTCGGACACATAACATATAAAATCTCAGATAATATTTCCTTACAATATCATTAATTTGTATTCTAACCCAATACTACTTATCAGATCCTTACATAAACATATCCACCTATAACCTCACTCAAGCATTTTAATTAATTCCTTGAATTAAAGCCAAAAATGAAAATCATACACACCCCAACAATGAGATGAACAAAATAATCCTTGATCATTTTATTCAAGATAGTGATATGTTCATACAATGGAGAGACATGAACTTGAAATGAGTAATTTCCATTCAAATGCTAGTACTTTCTTGAAACATTAAACATTCATGAGTTTAAAACCTACTACAGAAATGACAAAAAACCTAAAACAACATTTTCACTATGACATCAAATTCTTTACAATTCGCTCTGCAACCTCACTTAGACTCGACCTAAAATTGTTTAATTTGCTAACTCATATTGTTGGCCTTGAAATCCTTCTTATAGAGAATGAAGGAGCAAACAAGCATCGGGCCAGAAATACACATGTCACCGGTCATTTGGACCGCCCTATGACATTTCAAAAATTTGTTACACAGTTGAGTCCCTAGAGAATCTTCCTGTTTATCCCATCTTCTTGGAAAATAGTTGTTGCATTGGCCAAACCTCAAATACCTGCACCAAAACTACCATCAAGACATAACCAAAATCTGTTATAACCAAAACCGTTGAGCTTTGAAATGCCGGTAGTAGATTCTATCCTATTCTTCTTCAGTTAAATATTTGTCTACCCATCTTTGATATTCCTCATCTTTTGGCCAATCAAAATTTATTACTTCATTCACCTTAGCACTATAAGGTGTGTACTTGACTGCTACCTGATTTCAAAAGACTCCAAAAATGTGCTAGCGTTAATGATTTTATCCATACAACTCATTAGCATATCATAATCTAAGTCATCACAAATCTATTTGATTTATGCATTGATGACTTCATCCACCCTATCCTGCCACTATTGCAGTGATCTAACATTTCCATGGGCATCTACTAAATCTGGTAAAGACGTACCACTCCAATCATCAAAATTCTTTGCCAGTTCTTTAATCTTCCTACTCAAATCATCAAGTAAGGCTTGAAAACCTTGCAGTGATTTTATAAAAACTTGAGTAGGCCTTAATAATTGGGGCTTGTTGTCTGCATCAAATCTAGAGGCCTTATACATAACATCTAGGTGATTGGCCCTAGGGATCCACTTTTCAACTAAAGGAGAAACTAATTTATGATCCCTAGTAATGTTTCTTATTGAATCTAAGAATAAACAATATAAAGAATAAATTGATGGTAATCTACCATCAACTCCCTCATTCAAATGCCTCAAAATTGTGTCTACAACTTCATTTTTTCTTGGCAACTGCTCCATTCTCACTTTCTTTTAGTGTTGCCTATAGCTCTATAATCTTATTAAGCATCTACTTTTTGGTGGGATCTACTGAGTACTCAACCTCCTCTTCAACTGGCTCTAATGAAGGACTAGGATCAGGAGTCTGGATGGGGGACCCAAGAGTAGAAACAATTGGAGAATTTGGAGGTACTGATCTTGATGTATAAGGTAAGGCCAGGATACTTGGAGCACTAGAAGACTCCCCACATGTTTATACTTCAACCTGTCTACCTCAGTTTGTAGATCAACATTCCTTTGCTACATTCTAAAATACTCTCCAATAATGGTGTTATACTTCTCCATTAAACTTTTCTTCTCAACTTCTTCTCTTTCAGCTGTCTTTTGGGCCAATTTGGCCACATTTGCAGTCAATTTTGTAGCTTTTTTAGTTGAAGTTTCAGAAGCTCTTTTGATTATTAACCCTCCCCTTAGGTTTGGCTAATATCAGTAACATTTGGATTTCTACCCTAGGGTGCCAATGCCCAAATAGTCAGGGTCTCATATTCCTCACTAAAGGCAGAATCTTGGAGTATTGCCTTGACCTCCTCCTCAGTGTTCTGCATTGGATGTTTAGACTTCATAATAGCATTGAATGCTACCGCATCTGCTATGTCCCACTCAAGTAAAATCAGAACACCAACCTGGGTCACCAAATTCCTTCCCTCCTCAGGAGTGATGCTTTTGAACTCATTCATGAGTTCATCCTTCACCTCATCGCATTCTCCTGATCAGACCTATCATGCCTTGATTCTCTTCTCTCCTTGCACTTGTCTTGGTACTCTTCTAACTTCATCCTCCACACTAGTTACAAGAAAACTGGAGTCTTCACAAATGCATCATCATCCAAGAATGCCTTGTATGCTTCCATTCTGGCATCTTGTACACAATGGCCTCTCATGTCCATATCAAATAGTACTAATTGAGTTGATCTAGGAGGGGATGGAATACCAACCTGCATGTCTTGATCAGTAACAATTATTTCATCCATCAGAGCTTCTTGTGTTTCCTCAACTCTTTGCCTCTTAGGGCTTGGCTCTGATGTTGGTAATGTAGGATCAACTTCTGGTTGAGAATCTAAATCAATTATCTTTATTCCTCCAAGTGCTCTAATCTTCGGCCCTGGGTGAGCTGAGGTCTTAAAAAAAATTCCCTTCTTATCCTCTTCCTCCTCACTGCTACTGGGATTCATCTTTCTCTTGTAAAGAGGCCAGCTCACTATAGATTGATAAGTTGGCCTTGTTTCTGCAGGCCTCACCTCTGATCTCTGTATGCCAAAATCCAATTCCAAATTGACCCTCTTGATCATCAAAGTGCCCATGATCTCTGTGAATTTATCCATCAAGAAATCAATTTTCTTATGGAATGGAGTGAATTCCATTAATGGATCATACTTGGGATCCATTTTGTGCACTACAGCTAGTAATTTTTCATATGCAATCCACTTCTCCTTATTCAATTCTTGTATGTTCAAATCAAATTCATTTTTTATTAAGTCCTCAGGAAAATTGAACTCATGGGTAAACTTTCCATCCTTAATCCATTGCCTAAACAAGGCAAAGTAACCCTCTGGATCATGCTACCACTTGGAACCACTCCTCAAATGAAAGTCATCAAAATATCTCCTAAAATGGACCCATCCTCCCTTAGAGAAAACAAAATCTGATACTACAATGTAATCAAGGAAGAGAGTCCCTTTTCCCTTCCCTGTCAGGTTATCCTCATGGATACAACCTATTTGCCACATGACTTCAGCAAACCCCATTTTGGATGGCACATTGAAAGGGAGGATATGTGGGGCTCCCTGGAAGCCATACACTCTTAGAACAATGTTGACTGGGTACAAAATGATGTCACCCCAGTTGTGACAAACCTTTAAATTAGGCTTCCTCCCCTTAGGTTTGAGAAAATCGTGAAGATCCTTAGGAATCCTGGGCACATTAACAATTAACCAAGCCCTGAGTCTGGAAGCAAAATAATTATCAAATTGCACATAACTGGTGCTTCCTCTATTGTATGATAGGTCTGCAGTCTAGACCTGCACTGGTAACCTTTCTCCATTTATTTCCTGCCTTAACTCCATCTTCTCTGAGAAAAATTTGGCATTCTTATACAAAAACATGTACATTAGCAATGAGTACCAGAAGAAAGGATTGCTAGTATCTCCTACTTGCAATTTCAGCAATTCATCATGTATCTTTTTTGCCAGAAAAGATGCAAATTTATATATCACAGAGAAATTGGGGTGTTGTATCTGGGCCCCCATGAACATTTATGCAATTGGCATAACAGTATTCGAGCTAAAACCCAGAATCTGGCATAGTGAATAGAAAGTGGACAAAAAGTGATTGGCAAAGCAGCTTAGCCTGAAAGGATCCTGGTCACTTGGGCTAATGTAAATTTTTGAACTGCCTGCCCTAGCCAAATGTGGAAGAAGCAGCTTCAATCTAAATAGTGGCTTTGATCTTGCATATTCTTGCTTCATCTCCTCAATATCAATTTGAACCAAAAACAGACTAGGTTCACTCAAGTCGAATACTTGTTGAATTTCCTCTTTGCTTACACTCAACAAAACCTCTCCATCATTATCCCTAATCACTATCGTGATAGGGTCATATCGTGCTACCACTGCCCTAAGTAGGTCCACGTCAAGGAACACATTTGGCACTACTAATTTCCCCATATCATATCTCCAGGAATTAGAGAAAGGGTGAGGTAAATTTCACTGCCCATACCAGAGCTTGAACATTTCCAAACCTGCCATAGGAACCCTACCTAGCATCTACGATGTTATAATTTTTGCATACTAGCCCCTCACCTAGGGTTCTTCCATTCATCAGAACTAAACCCCTCCTCCTATCATTTGTTGACACTAGTAATTGGTCCAGGAAATCATCATACAAATTTCTCTGTAAATAATCCACATGGCAGGAATGCTGCTTTGGTGGTGCCATCTCAAATAAACTAGGGCTTCCTCTAAAACTCAAACTTTGAACAGACTAGGGCTACTCAAAAAATTAAATCACAGTAAAACCTTACAATTTCCCACAATTTTGATCAAACCAGTAACCCTATGACAATAATCAACAAGCCCTCTAACCAGCACACCACAATTCTTCACAAAACCACAGTCAAATTAACTAAAGTAGCACAGAAAACAACTCATGGGATTACATTCTGTAGAAGACCAAATTTTCACTATGATTGCTCAAAACTTCATCTCTAGCTCTGAAACCGCTTCACGAAGGTGCTTGAATGCTTTGTGGTGAAAGAAGACAAAGGAAAAAATATTTATGTCATTTGAATTGAGCCAGTAAACATCTCTTCCACCATTAAAGCTCACTTACATGTCGTGCCAACGGCTTCAATCGCATTTGATGCGAATTTAAATTCTAATCGTAGATCTTTACTTTCATCAAAGCATCGAACGTCTACCTTCAAAAAAGGCTGATGCAATCTCCATCTCAGCATCGAGGGCCCACCATAGTATGCAGTGCCAAAGGATACACATAGCGCATGCCCGTAATATCGCAATCCATAAACATCCCGCATCTTCCAATCATGCGATGGCGGACAACCATTGATCTCCACCATCGGCAATCATGTTCATTCATATCAATCACCAGCCTTGAACTTAACCATCGAGCAACATTTTCACCAAGATTATAACATATCCGTTGATTTTGAGCACGTGAATTCTCTAGCCGCTTTAGTAAACTGCCACATAATGTATTTAAACCTCGACACAAATAATAAATCATTTTGATTATTCCTTCATCACCACCAACTGAGACACGTGGCATCCGCCTGTGATATCACGATCAGTTGTAACCCTGTGGTGGGGGCATCGTGGGATTGCGGGGAACGGTTGAGATCAATCGATGGTTGATCAACGATCAATTAAAATCACTCCCTGCAAAATAAAACATTTATTAATAAGAACAAGGGGACACCGTCTAGGCCAATGAAAAATGATGGCTTAATGTTGTTTTTAAAACATAGGGCACGAGCCAACCTAAACTTAGGAAGTAATAAAGTTAGGAAAAATATTTAACTCAATTTATAAAAAGGGGCTCGGCCTAGACGAAACAATGAGACATAATTCATTTTGATACCCACTCCAAAAAGGTAACGACCAAATATATCTCACCCAAGGTTTTACATGGAACATTAGGATTTTTATGAAAGCTAAGGTAAAACCCAACCTTAGGTTCCTCCCACACAATGTAACAAGCCAAGACAAGGGCAAAACATAAATGGAATTCAAAGAACAAAATTTGAAAATCCAGCAAATCCACCATGATGCACACCAATTCACCTAGTTACAATTCAAAGATAGTGGGTGGATTGGTGGATGTCATTTCTATTTAGCCCTCAAACCCTTACATAGGCAAAACAGGGCAGTCCTTGTATTTGATTATTTTCTCCCACAAAACAATGATTGAGTACTTCAAAACAAATGCAAATGAAAGGGAACACATATATTTATATACACCAATAATCTCAAAGAATTTCAAGCTTGTACGGATCCATACAACATAAAAGAACTTCATTAAAATAGTAAAAACATAGAAAATTGCTTCAAGAACGTGGTATTTGATATGAAATTTTGGTATCAACTCCTCCAAAAATTGCAATGGGATGGGAATACAATATGATAGAAGTGGGATAATAAATTCATCGTTTGAAGGATTAAACCAATATGCAAAGATGAAATAAAGTGCTAACCCCTTAAACTGAAAAAGTTTCTTTTAACTATAAGTTTGTTGGGTAGCCAATTCTTTTAAGTTATCAAATCCTACCATCATACATAATCAAAATGTTGTTGTTTCAAATGACTATGAGCACTAACTTTCACTATTTGAAGATGTTGAAACCTTGTCATAGAGAATTAGAACATTGATGTGACCACTCATCCTACCTTAAAACATACCAAAAGTCTCCTAGCAATTAGACATAGGAAGATTTAAGATGACTTAAACAATTTTTACTGCTAAAGCATAAACTTATGATGACTTTACCAGGCATAGTACACACTCCCTCCCCATTAACCACTTAGACATATGGAAATTAAATATAAATTTCCTGCTATTTTTAGTCATGTAGGTGTCCAATAAACCACTTGGTGGTGTTTCCCTTCAATTTTATTTACTTGAATGAAGAGAAAAAGTCCTTTGATTACAATTAGAGAATAAATTTGAGGCTTTGGTTGTGTAACTGGTGGACCATAGTCACATTTAACACTTTTTACAAAGTTTTGGAGTTAAAACGTTAAGTAGATTTTATTTTTGATTGACACATTTGGACGGTAGTAACAATAACTTGCAATCTATCAAGACTTGATTACCTTATAACCTGTCAAATTCTATCGATGAAATGATATATTAATCATAATGTCACCTTAGGATCACATCACCATTAAAGAACTTCATCCAACATCCTTATGAGTATAGGTACCACCAAATAGGTATTTGTCAGATCTGTCTTCCTCGAGCGAGGGAAATTCAGGAAGAGAAGAGGAAAGTGAGACATGTAGTAGGTCTAAAAGAGGGAGATCAACTAGAGGTCAAAAGATTAGAAGAAAATTTTGTGAACGCATGGAATTTTTTCTTGCTGAAGGGGGGTCATGTTCTTATGATGATAAGAGCATAGGCGACATCGAGGTACCCTTGAGGTACAAACATCTATGGAAACAATGGGTACCCACGGAACTTCCTCCAATAAACACTGATTTTTGTGTCAATGAGAGGATATATCGCATAGCACCATCGTCATTAAATGGTTTGGGCCTATTTTGCATGGAAGGCATAAAGGTTTGTTACGACAAAGTTACTGAATCGATGGATTATGTTGGACACTATTACAGTTACAAAGATTGGATGCATCTGGTTCGATATACACGAAGTATGCGTAGGTATGCACTATCAGCAAATTATATACAGCTAAAGATAAGGATCAAAATAAAGGAGTGGCTAGGTACATTGACGGAAGGCCAAAAGCATCAGGGAATATTGCAGGGTTTATAAATAGTACACAACCTGGGTCAACAAATAAGCAACCCAATTGCATATTTGAGGCGCGAGAGGGAAACCGTGTATTCGTATGTGCGATAAAATCAATAAATGCAGGGGAAGAGTTTGTAACCGATTATAATTTGAATGGCTTAGATACAAACAAAATTACTGTGGGGATGGTATGTACTATATACCATTTTACCCAACCTCCAATTAATGACTCCAATATACCATTTATTATTGTGTTTTTTTTCGTAAGTCTATTGGTTTCATTTCGGTAATGTTTTTTATATTTAATTTTTGTCACAGCGGGACATTGATCATATGAGGAAGGCTCTGACCCAGAGCATAGATCATGATCCATCTTCAGGCGCCTCTACCCAACAGGTTTACCTCATTGTAATTGTTCAGATTAGATACGAGCAAAATGTTTTATTATTATGTTTTTTCATGAGTTTATTGGGTTAATTTTGATAATGTTTTTAATATTCTTGTTGCAGTTGGCTGATCGAGGAAAGGCACCAGTAGTACAGGAGAGAATCCATATGGAGGTGTAGTCACTATTATGCGATGATGACATCACATTTTCTGCAAACCCTATGGATATGATGAGGAAGGCCCAAAAAAAATGCAATGAAGAAATCCTTCAGTTGGTATTCATGGTGCCTCAAATAGATGAGATAAGAGAAAGGGTTAAAATATTGTCTGAGAGAGCATAGAACTTGCAAGTAAGTTGTCATGAGATCTTTAATTATAACATAAGTTCATTCATGGTTTTATATTTTGTACTATTTTATGTCATGAACTAGAATATGTGTTATTTTTATAGGATTATTTGCGTCCTCATCATGCTGCTAGCCATGGTCAAGGTACTGCAAGTTTTTCCTGGAAAGTAGGGGTCGGTACAAGTGTCAATCTTGATCTTCTTGCGCATACATCACATCATCTGACACCATCATCCGTGCCTATATTGTCAACTGAAATATCGGCAACACATATTGTGCAGGCATTCGGTAGTGCACCCTCTGGCAACGAACACATGCCACTACATGTACCTAGGAATGTAGAGGTCACTAGTACTGGTGATGTTTTAGTAGCATTTCTTGGATCTTCCCGTATTACTAGTACGGGAATATTGTCGGTCACATTTGTGGTGACCGAGTATTTCATTCCCATAAAGATAGAGAAGGTCCCAGGTACTTTAATTTTTTTTAATTATTATTATATATAATCCAATTGAAATTTACTTATTGATAACTCTTTATAGACTAATGATCCCATGATCATTTTGCAGGAAATGATGTTTTTTATAAACATCTAAGCAATGTTACATTGGAGCTCTTTGGGCCCACCATACGTACACGATGGAATTCCCAAAATCAAGATTTATAAGATGAGCTCATTAACTGTTTAGTTGTGTTGTTCGATGATAAAACATTCAACTAAACCAAGGTCCTTAATAAAGTATGTGAAGGACCAATATAGGTCACATTTAGAGAAGAACAGAAAGTACGAGCGTCCCCCCATGATTCTGGAGAGGGAGTGGAAGGACTTGGTGTTGGATGGAAAGGAGAAGGCTGAAAAGAAAAAAGGAAAGACACCACCAGACCAAGGAAGGTATGTGATACTATCAATAATGTAATTATATACTGATTACTCTTTCTTTTTACATAATCTAACGCATTTCAAATTTTTCATAGGCTACCCGATACATCGAAGGAAACAAAGGCAAAACTAGAAAAACACGGGCAGCACAAACTTGGCTCTAGTGGTTATATGAAATTAGTTGCACGATTTGTAAGTATCAATAAATGAAATATTGCATCCAAATAATAAATTGCGAACAATTTTGGTTTTATCACACCATAGAAGAAAAATTCATGATCTTATGTAAAAATGCAGGGCTCTGATTTCAACAGAGAGCCCACATAAGAGGACCTAAAGATTGCCTTCCAGCAAGGCTATGGAGCCCTAGCTAAACAGCTAAGATTCTCGATTGGGCAAACACAATCTTCCACTACATCCAACACGTTGGTAAATAAACTCAATAAAGTTTATTTAAAATTGAATACTTGTGCAATCTATTCAATATTAATTTCCACCATAATAATGTGCCTATTTGTTTTAAATAGATAAGCAATGATAATACTGTACATGGCATTAGAATGCAACCTGGTGAGGGTGGAGCACAACCTGTAGATGAAGGCCATGGTGTGCATCCCGGTACTGATTGTATTCATGTGCTATACAAAACGTAGTATGGATTAATACAATTAAACATCTTTAATTGCATTTGGTGTATTAATCAATTTAACCTTTCGTGTTTCAACTTTAGAGCATGTAAAGCGTGATCAACATGTTGAGCATGATCAGGCTAGACAAGATCAGGAACATGATGTGGCTTCATCAGGTAAAGAGGATCACTCTAATGTTCTTTTAAACATATTTAATTGCAATTGGTGTATTAATTAATGTAACCTTTCGTGTTTCAACTCCAGATTAGGATTTAGAGGGTATTCAGCATGTTGAGCATGAGGCTATAAGACAATATCAGGAACATGATGTGGCCCCATCAGGTAAAGAGCACCACTCTAATGTTCTTTTAATTAATTAAATAATTGTAACAATAATAATAAAACATATCAATTTAACATTTCTTTGCTATTACAGCAGACCCCCCCTTGCAGCAGCATCCATGTTGTGAGTACACAACTAGGCATACATTAAGATCATGAGCAGAGCTTAGAATAGCTAGAGGGGGGCAGATGATTTTGAAAATGATACTCCACTTCAACTTTTTTTAGCTACAAAAAATTAAGTGATTGTAATCATATTATGACAACCATTATTTTGATAATAAGAAAAAACTGAAAAAATGAATGTTAAATGTTAATGAATGAATGTGAATATGTTAATGAATAAATGTTATATGTTAATGAATGAATGTTATATGTTATTAATGGATGAATGAATGAATGTGAATATGTTAATGAATGAATGTTATATGTTATTAATGCAGGATGAATGAATGAATGCTATATGTTATTAATGGATGAATGAATGATTAATGTTATATGATCGGGTATGGGGAATTGAGAGTGATGTGAGGGGGGGTAGGGGCAAAATGAGCTTCCACCTTCATGTGGTTGGCCCTGTTAAGTAGAGAATATTAAACTATTCTCAAAACAAAGAGAAGATCAATAAGGTAATGCACTTTTTAATATAAGAAATTAATTGTTTGAAGCATCAAACCAATATGCAAAGATGAAAGAAAGTGTTAACTTTTCACTATGAACATTGTGTTGTGTGTGGATTTGGTTTCAAATCTTTGTTTTATTTTATTTTAGTGGTCTCTAAAATTTGACATTTGTGCATAACAGGTTAGTGGAAAATTTGACAGCTTTGAAGGGTTTAGAGGCTCGATTGAGATAGACACATGGATATTTGGATCTTGTTGTTGATGGGAGGCTTCCACTTAACCATGAAATTTTGTACCATCTACAGTTATGCAAAAATTTCTCTACTTACATTCATTCAACTTACTGTAATATAATATCTGACAAAAATCTCCTTTTCATTATACTTAGATGGATGTTCATTCCTTGTTCCAAAGCACATGTTTTAGAACAAGAAAGAAGGATGCTGGAAAGGGTTAAGGAATTTTCCTTTACACCTACCAATTGCATAGTTTACTTCATTCATCCAGCATATTGCCAATGCATTTCACAATTGTTGGAATCATATCCTATAATTACAGAACTAGTAAAATTAAAATATGTAAGTTTCAAATATGGCATTACATATCTTTCTATGAATTTTTAAAAGAAAATATCAAAATGGAGAAGTATTAACAAAATAATTTGCATAATTTCTAAGAGATCAGGGATTTGTTTTGCAGAGTTATCTTAAATATATTTAAGACAAAGTAACTTATAGAAATTCAAGTAGAATATTGGTAGTCTAAAATCACCAATCAACACATCTTAGTAGTATCTCAATTCAAGAGAACTAGGTCCACTATCCATTAGCCAGTAAAACAAATAAAATCAATTCATAAGATTATTTTGTTCTAATAGGGTTGACTGGTTGCTTGTTTCTTTTTTATTGTCAGGAAGTCATCAATATACACTTGGTTTTCCTACCTTCTCTTACCTCGTGACCAGAGAGTTTCTATAAAAGGTATCAAAGTAACCTTCAAGATTGGCAATGGCAATGAGTACAAGTTCAATTTAACTTAATGCTAATTGGGTATGATTTTATTTGTTCAAGACCAATTTAGATTCATTTTCTACTCACACTACTTTTATTTACATTTATGTTTTGCTAATATCCATTTTCATCTACATTCTTGAATTCTTCTATACATATTGTGTTTACAATAATTTTTTCCTTAGATCAATTCATAAGATTATTCTATTCTAATAGGGTTGACTAGTTGCTTGCTTCTTTTTGATTGTCGGGAAGTCATCAATATACACTTGGTTTTCCCGCCTTATCTTGCCTCATGGCCAGAGAGTTTCTGCAGAAGGCATCAAAGTAACCTTCAAGATTGGCAATGGCAATGAGTACAAGGTCAGTATAATTTAATGCTAAATGCGTATGATTTTATTTGTTCAGACCAATTTAGATTCATTTTCTGCTCACACTACTTTTATTTACATTTATGCTTTGCTAATATCCATTTTCATTTACATTCTTGAATTCTTCTATACATATTGTGTTTACAATAATATTTTCCTTAGATCAATTCATAAGATTATTTTGTTCTAATAGGGTTGACTAGTTGCTTGTTTCTTTTTTATTGTCAGGAAGTCATCAATATACACTTGGTTTTCCCGCCTTCTCTTGCCTCGTGGCCAGAGAGTTTCTGCATAAGGCATCAAAGTAACCTTTAAGATTGGAAATGGAAATGAGTACAAGGTCAGTATAACTTAATGCTAATTGGGTATGATTTTATTTTTTCAAGACCAGTTTAGATTCATTTTCTGCTCACACTACTTTTATTTACTTTTATGTTTTGCTAATATCCATTTTCATTTACATTCTTGAATTCTTCTATACATATTGTGTTTACAATAATGTTTTCCTTAGATCAATTCATAAGATTATTTTGTTCTAATAGGGTTGACTGGTTGCTTGTTTCTTTTTGATTGTTAGGAAGTCGTCAATATACACTTGGTTTTCCCACCTTCTCTTGCCTCATGGCCAAAGAATTTCTACATAAGGCATCAAACTAACCTTCAAGATTCGCAATGGAAATGAGTACAAGGTCAGTATAACTTAATGCTAATTGGGTATGATTTTATTTTTTCAAGACCAATTTAGATTCATTTTCTACTCACACTACTTTTATTTACATTTATGTTTTGCTAATATCTATTTTCCTTTAAATTCTTGAATTCTTCTATACATATTGTGTTTACAATAATGTTTTCCTTAGATCAATTCATAAGATTATTTTGTTCTAATAGGGTTGACTGGTTGCTTTTTTCTTTTTGATTATCAGGAAGTCATCAATATACACTTGGTTTTCCTACCTTCTCTTGCCTCATGGCTAGAGAGTTTCTACAGAAGGCATCAAAATAACCTTCAAGATTCGCAATGGAAATGAGTACAAGGTCAGTATAACTTAATGCTAATTGGGTATGATTTTATTTTTTCAAGACCAATTTAGATTCATTTTCTACTCACACTACTTTTATTTACATTTATGTTTTGCTAATATCCATTTTCCTTTAAATTCTTGAATTCTTCTATACATATTGTGTTTACAATAGTGTTTTCCTTAGATCAATTCATAAGATTATTTTTTTCTAATAGGGTTAACTGGTTGCTTTTTTCTTTTTGATTGTCAGGAAGTCGTCAATATACACTTGGTTTTCCTGCCTTCTCTTGCCTCGTGGCCAGAGAGTTTCTATAGAAGGCATCAAAGTAACCTTCAAGATTGGAAATGGCAGTGATTACAAGGTCAGTATAACTTAATGCTATTTGGGTATGATTTTATTTGTTCAAGACCAATTTAGATTCATTTTCTACTCACACTACTTTTATTTACATTTATGTTTTGCTAATATCCATTTTCCTTTACATTCTTGAATTCTTCTATACATATTGTGTTTACAATAATATTTTCCTTAGATCAATTCATAAGATTATTTTGTTCTAATAGGGTTGACTGGTTGCTTTTTTCTTTTTGATTGTCAGGAAGTCATCAATATACACTTGGTTTTCCCACCTTCTCTTGCCTCGTGGCCAGAGAGTTTCTACAGAAGGCATCAAATTAACCTTCAAGATTGGCAATGGCAATGACTACAAGGTCATTATAACTTAATGCTAATTGGGTATGATTTTATTTGTTCAAGACCAATTTAGATTCATTTTCTGCTCACACTACTTTTATTTACATTTATGTTTTGCTAATAGCCATTTTCCTTTACATTCTTGAGTTCTTCTATCATATTGTGTTTACAATAATGTTTTCCTTAGATCAATTCATAAGATTATTCTATTCTAATAGGGCTAACTAGTTGCTTTTTCTCACCAAATTGCTCATTTTCCACAAAATTAGGTTCTAGTGTGTAGTTTAATATTCACTAGTTTTCTTTTTTCATTTTACACAAAATTAGAATCCAATTCATAGGTTGTGCTTGTTGTCCATGACAGTCCCTTTGATCTCATGACTCATCATAGGTTTTATATTTTGCTCCAATTGTTGATCAGCATCAAATTTGTCCATCATAATATCATCCATAGCCTCCATATTCTACAATTATTCATTGCTCATTTCTCATACATAGTAACCAAATAATGTAGACCTAGAGCTTGGACTGCGGATGTATGCAAAAAATGATAAATCCCTGCCTCTATAAGCCTAATTAAACACAACAACTGACATGTTGTTTGATATTTTAAAGAGTCACATGACTGTCCTTTTTCTACCTTGTAAACACTTACTCAATGCATACAATAATTTATTGAAATCCAAAGTTGAATGGCCTCTTAACTCTTGACACTAATGTCATTGCATTTGTCAAAACAGGATTAATCATATTGTAATCTAAATTTTCATAATGAAGTCTTCCAATCTGTCCTTTATATCTGAGCATTGATGACAATCCATCTTGTCTTTTACTACCCCTTTTAAATGCTCATGGTCTTGGCACATCAACTTTCTCTCTTTGATTGACCTATCCTTATGTCCTATCATTATCCCTATGGATGCACTTTGGAGCCTCCTACTACTTTTAAATATCACCCAGAGTCACCCCGATAAGTATTTCAATCCATTTGTATCTTCATTGACAAGAGATCATGTATCGCTAGGATATTATGTAGTTTCCCCGATGTGGTGAGTCTCCCTAATGATTATTTTTTGATCTCAAGTATATCGCCAAGATTCCTACCAATGTAATCTTAGCGGCATCACATAGCGCACTGGGTAGACATTCATAACTTACTCCGATGGTATAGGTCTTGCGAATATGCTTCCCTCGTGCTTCATCAATGAGACAAGATGAGTATCTCACTAATGAAACTTCATCGCTGAGACCATAGGTCAGTCCTCCCGATATATCTTCTCATGCAATTCTGATCGTTGTAACATTCTTGATCTTTCATCGATATGCCTACATTTGAATGAATAGTTTTTTTTTTTAAATTGTATTGTTCCATCGGACTTTTGACGAACCTCCAAAAGTGTCTGACGAATTTGCAATACATCCGACGAACTTTCATCATAATGACTTGCCTATTTCGTCATGAGTTCGACGAACTGCTATCATTTTTTTGATCTAAATTATGTCGCCAAGACTCCTACCGATGTAATATTATCAGCATGACATAGCGGGTCAGGTAGACATTCAGAACTTACTCCGATGGTATATGTCTCGCCGATATGCTTCCCTCGTGCTCCGTCAATGAGACAAGATGAGTATCTCGCCAATGAAACTTCATCACTGAGACCACAGGCCAATCCTCCCGATATATCTTCTCAGGAAATTTTGATCATAGTAACAGTCTTGATCTCTCACCAATATTTGCAATAAATCGAACATTTCATCATAATGGTGAAGAACTTTTGTTGTTAATCTGATGCTTTGGTGAAGGTATGTCGCTTGTGTTCTGGCTATTGTTCATCGCTAGATCGACGAAATGGTCGTCGCAGTTCCGACAAACGTCTTTCGTTGATCCGACGCTTTTGCAAAGGTATGTCGCTTGGATTATGGCTACATTCGTTGTGCGATCGATGAAGTTTCCATTGCGGTTCCGACGAATGGGCATCGTGAGTTCAACGTTTAAAATTTCATCTGAATATCAATGAAAATTGAGTGACGATAGTGATTTCTATGATTCATCAGTATACCAACAAAAGATCATCAGAATTCCAACAAACTATCATCAGAAATTGGAGTCAAATTCATTAGTGAACCCCATCTATCATCAATCTAAACTAAAACAACACAATGATCACAAACCCCATCAATCAAGGTAATGCCTTGATCCCATATCAAACACAAGGAAACCCTCAACACATCGGTCAAGGGAACCCTTCTAATCAATTTATCCTAGGACAAAATGTGCCATTGACATTGCAATACCAAATGGCACCATCATCATCTTTACCATTGGTCCCCCAAATCATGTACAATCAGATGGGGCCCCAAATTTACATTCCTCCATCCCAATCAATGATTTTACAAGGAATGCTAAGCCAAAACAACCCGCAACCACACCTCAAATTAATCCACAACCCATGAACACTCAAAATCCATCCCAACATCAAATCACTTCCACATTGCAAGCTCAACAAGCTCATGCTCAAACTTTTCAACAAGTACAATAGGTTTATCAACAAGCATTGCAAGTATAGCAAGCTCAAGATCAAGCCTTGCAACAACAACAAGCTCGCACTCTAGCTTTTCAACAAGCACAATACTCATATCAATAAGCATTGCAAGCACAACAGGCCCAAGAAGAAGCCTTGCAACAATAGAAAACCCAACAACAAGCCTTGGTCACATAATAACAACAACAATAGCAATCCCAACAATAAGCCTTAATCGCATAACAACAAGAATCCCAACAACAAGCATTGCTAGCCCAACAATATGCCCAACAACAAGTGCTTATGAAACAACAACAAGGTTTATACTATAACCCCAACAAAACATCATCAACCCAATAACAAAAGGAGCATATATACCTCCACCCCTACCACCATCACCTTCATAATATCAAAGTCCACCCTACACACCATATAACACCCCATCATATCAAAATCCCACTTACACCTCATCCATCATCCCATAGTACAAAACATATGCTCCTCCACCAAACTCGCAAGATAATATGGCATCACAACTAAAGGCACTAATGCAACAAATGGAGGACATTCAAATGGGAAAAATGAACAAGCCCCATACACAACAAAACTTGTGTCCATACCCATTCAATAGAAACATCGCAATGGTACCTTTCCCTCCCAGTTTTGAGGTCCCTAAATTTGATAAATACAAAGGGAGGGGAAATCCTATGGATCACATCAAATAATTCAACGTCATGTGTATGGAGGTTGCCTACAATTATTCCTACTTAATGTGCCTCTTTCCATGAAGTTTGGCAGGCCCAACCATCAATTGGTTTTCACAGTTACCTCCAAGTATCAAAACCTTCCAAGAAATAATTTATAGATTCATAGATCATTTCTCCTTTAACCTAGACATGGATGTAATCCTAGAAGAATTGTACACTCTCAAGTAGAAAAAAGGAGAATCCTTTGATAATTTCCTACAATGTTGGAGGCAAAGAGCTAGTAAGAGTAAGTGACCCATTCCTGAAGAACAAGTAGGAATCATCATTGCTAATGTTGGTGGGGACCTATCCTTCCACTTGAAGATGCTATACATATCACTACTTATGATGAGCTTATCCCTAGGGCCCTCAACATTGAGAGAGCCCTAATCTCACAAGGAAACACACAAGAGTATAAAGACAACTGTTCATCCACTAGCTCTAATGATAAACCCCACTTTTGGGAAAAGAACAAGAACATTACTAGTGATGGTGTTGTTGATGCAAAGATGGTATTAACTACTCCTAGACAAGCAAACACCCAAACCATGAACACATAAAAACCATCCATGTCATCTCCAAACAATCAACCAACGACCAATGTTGTAAACACTCAACATGGATCACAAAGAAGAAACAGTGCTCCTAAATGACAATTCACTCCCTTAGGGGAACCTAAGGAGGATGTGTTGAAGAGATTGATATAATACAGTCTAACCTTATCATGCTCCCAAATTTCTCAAACTATCAAGCACCACAATTCAAACCTCCTAGCTATAGAGAGGATCACTTAAATTATGAATTTCACCAATACAAAGGTCATAACACACAAAATTGTCAAGAGGAGGCTCTTGAGGATAATGAAATTTACTCTAAATCAAGTCAAGATCAAGAAATCCTATCCCCAGAGTGTTACCAAGAGCTAAGGGACATCTTCCAAACCATTTTAAACTCCAAATATGTTCTTGATATCACCCCTGAGATGTTTCTTTCTGACATGGACATATAGATGTTCTTCATCCAAAATAAGAATCTCCCACTCTTCATATCCCCACACAAGAGCAAGTAACGGTTGAGATTATTGATTCCTACAGCAATTGTACATCACTAAGATCTTTTGAATCAACACCCACATCTTTTGAAGCAATATTAGCAAATAATGATGTCATTGAATTAGAGCAAAAATTTCATACTCTGGAATAGAAAGACCCCTTAGCAGTATCATGTGTTCATGACAAGACATATTTAGTACCTATAGATTAGATGATACATTATCAGTAGAAAGGATTAGGTATTTTCAATACCTTCACAATGTCAAGGCCAATCTTGTCTATCGCAAACATCAACATATGGGGCATGAAGAATCCTTATGATGAAAATACTATCAATGCTACAACTAGTTGTATCATCAATTGGAATTCACCCATCATCTCATACTCAAATTGGAACCAACATAAAAAGAAATATTCCTATCAAAGAAAGGAGAAGATCATCAAATAAAATGAAACAGCAAAGGAAAAAGGACATGTCAAGTACAAATGGATACTAAAGAAAAATAAATAAAATCATCCCTCCAAAACTCCATCAATCAAAGAAACTATGGGTCAAAATCAAAAAGGGAAATGTATCCATCAAAAGCATCCTCAAATACAAAAGCAGGATTCTCAAGCTAGGAACGAAGTGTATCTAGTGGTTTGTCCTAATTCCATGAAAACCTCCATTCCCACCCATCATTGCTCATCTTCCCAAGTTTGGAGAGTCAAAGGTTCCAAACCATCGCCTAATCCATCTCATATTCCTTCATGCATGACACCATACACTTCATTCATGATATCCAATTTTACATTAATCATGTGTTGGTAGCTACCCTTCATCATAAGGATTTTGAAGGCACTTTAATTTTGATGTGCGCACGTAGACAAGGTTAATTCTGGTATCCACAAGGTAGATTAGAGATTTTCAAGGTTACATTCAAGTGCTTGTATCTTAGCAAAGCAACTTATTCAAGAAAGATATTTCTGCCTCGTTATGATAGTGGCCTCTACATCAGTACCACTAGGTGGTTCAACATGAGGGTAAAATTTCAAAAAATCAAAAAATTAAAAAAATAGTAAAAATAAAAATTGTCCTCCAATGAAGACCACTTTGGTGGCGCTTTTGGCAAGTGCTATAATGAAAACCTGGAAAACATGCATCATGAGTAGAATCGAGTGTTTATATGATCCTTCTTATACATAAGCATCTCATCCTTGTCATGATAAATCCAATGTTCTCTCCATCCATCCAATTCAACTTTATCCAGATATTCTCGTTTATCATGATCTTGACAAAGATTCAACCCATAGCAAGATAAAATATTACATTGAAACCCTTCACATATACATTACCTATCTTGGTTTGTCAATTGAGGTATGAAACATTGCTAGACACTAGGGCTAGGTTATTGCTCTCTTATTTTTGAATAACTCTTGATCCATGTCTTATATCTCACAATGTGAAATTGACATCATGATCTAGGTATCATTTACCTCAAAATCTCATCAAAAATCCCCAAAATATTCATAAAATCTCATCAAAATCCAAAAACCCTTGCAAAATCTCTTCAAAAATCCAAAAACATCACATTCTTGTACAGCCAAAATCCAAAAACATTCAAAAAATTGTAAATTCAAAAACCAAAACACATCAAAAATTCCTAAAACGGTCAAAACATTGAAACATCAAAAAATCAAAAACAATACCATGTCAAACTATGAGTCTCTAAGCTTTTAACGCAGTCGAAGCCATCATTGATGTGCCCTTGAGACACTCTAGGTCAATCCTTTAGGAGTCTATCATAATAAACTGGAAATCCATCAACTATTCATTTTTCATCATCAATAAGTTAGAGTTAGTTGAACTACGTGGTCTTTGTGTGTATAACGTAGGCAAGGCTCATCTTTGATAAGCCCCCGAGGCCCCTAGGATAGTCTTTTAGGTTAGGTCTTGGTCAAATCTTAGAAAATATCAAAATAGATGCAAACTTAGAAAACACAAAAACATTTGAAAATTGAAAACCCAAAAACATTAGAAAACTTAGAAAAACCCTAAATAGCCTTAGATAACTGAAAACCAAAATATTCACAGAAACTTCCAAAAAGACCAAAAACAACTTCAAAACATTTTTAAAATACCAAAAACATTGAAATATTCCAGAAAATCTCAAAGCCATCCATCCTATTTCACTTTCATACGCAATAAACTTCCATCCATAATAAATTGATTGCCATTCTCATTCTTTGGTAGCACAAACAGAAAACAAGTACAATAATCAGCAAAAGTGGAACCTTTAAATGAAAAAATCCTAACTCTTGATCATTATCTTTCACAAAAATCAAACTCTTGATCATTATCAAACATGTTAATCAAACCTTATATCAATGGCCTTTTAAACAACCTATCAACCCACCAACATATAATAACACATCCTATGATGCATCCTTCCTACAATGGGCATTATCATTGGAAATCACTTTGGATAGTTATCCTCAACAAAATAAACCTTTTTGGCAAGAGATATAGATAACATTAACTATTTGTTTTTTTATCTTTTCTTTTGATTTATCTTTTTGACCCATTTCGAGGACCTCTCAATGATGTCTAAATGATTTAGAGAGAAAGGAATGGGGCATCGATCATTATCTTTCATTTGTTGTGCTTGTGGGGTACTCTTGTAAAATAATATTGGTGCATACTTAGTTGTGTGTAGGGAAGGTCGTTTTGAGTAGATTGTTGACTATTGTGTATGCTTTGGTCCAAAATATTCAAAACTTATAAACAACATTTCAATGAGGAAGATGTGAGCAAGAATTATCCTATCTGTTTGCAGAGTCAAATTCCATCAGCCTAGATACAACACCATCCTGGTTTTCAATACCATGAAGCATCGTGTCTATGTGTTATATCAAACATAAGGAATGACAGAAAGTCCTAGTCCCAAGATATGAGAAAATAATCAATCTCACCACCATATCTAATAAATTATCGAATGAATCATGGACTTGTTGGACATCTGAATAATCTCAAAATCAATGGTCAATCCATTCATCTTATTCTTCTTATTCTTCTATCTTTACTAATAGTTCTATCCAAGTGTCAAATATGTGTGATATGGGTATGTGCAGGATCATGATGAGCCAAAAAGTGGAGATATGTAAGCCATATGATGGCCCATGTGGCTGGCGACCTTTTTTTTACCCAAAATTGATGAAACAGAAAGGGTTTTTAGAGGAGATTCTCAGCTTTCCACCAATATAAATTATTCTTTACTTTGAATTTAATAAATTATTATTATTCATTTTCTATTAGAATTACAAATAAATTCCTAATTGATAGGCCGATTGAAAAACATCTATAACTTTCAAATGGTATCACATTTTTTGAATCTAAAACATGAGCCACATTCTATGCTTCGCATAGTATAGGATTAAAAAAAAAAAATGAATTTCATGAATTTTTGACCAAGTTAAGGTGGTTAGACAGACGAGCTTTTATATTTTTTAAAAGTTGTAATAAAAAATTCATAATTAATTATTTACATGGAAAAAAATTATAAAAAAATATGCATCACATCGGGACATGAGTTCTCTACTTATATCTAAAAGATTATAAAAAAATATTATCATTTTATTGTGGTTAGGGTGGTCAGACAGACACCTACTTCTTATTTTTACCCTGAAATTTAAATACTACTGCATTGAAATTTCAAATTTTCACTAAATAGATTTTTTTTTTTTAAATAAAGGTCTAGTAGTTTAGAAAATACATTCAATTTTCTATAGATTCTATTTTTTACATTTTTTTGAAATAATATAGATAACTTATCCAAATTTTTATGTCAAGTTGTCTTTTTGTCTTTTTATTGCCACTTAAGGGCATGTTTTTTCCATGATGATCCTACACATACCCATATATCAAAATATACATGAGGCTACCCATGGTCGATGATTTAATATACATCAAATATGTCTACATCAAACATTTGAGCTTTCTATTCCTCTTTGATTCGAACTAATCTTAAATCTTTGTCGCAAGATCAACCCAAAATTCAAAATTTCTGCCCAATCTCTCGAGGGGGTAGGGTACTAGCTTAATTCCTTCCATTGCCCTAGGGAAACAATGGGGCATCCGAAAAAATCATAAATTTTTGAATTTTTTATCTAAGTAGTAGCTTTAATCCAAAAAGGTGTCAGTATTTGACCAACGTAACAGGTACCTCACTTCAAAGATGGGGGAAATGTAGACACTTAAAATGTCCTGAATGGTATTACACACTTGAATCTAGTATATCAACATCATTGCATCTTGAAATCCATCCTCTTTTCACTTGTTTAATTAAATAAGTCTAGTTATTTAATTAAATGCATCATTTTCATCTATTGATCTAATTAATCCAATTAGGTTAATTCATATCCTCACACTAGCATTTCACCATGTTTAAATAAATAATGCAAATTACTTAATTTAAACCCTAAATTTCTCTTATTTAATTAAATAACCCTAATCTATTTAATTAAATATCATATTGCATCCTCATTTTCATTAAATCAATTATTTAATATCATATCATTCTTCATCTTGCACATTCAAATTTAGTTTTAATTACTAAATTGTTGATTTCCCCTCTCATCCACTTGCATAGGGAATATTCCAAAGGAATATTCTCCTATTTGGCTCCAAAAAGGGAATGATTATTTTCAAACAAATATTAATTTACAAAGTGTGTTCATTTGAGTCATTCTTATCCTTTGATCTTTCTTTGATCCATGTGATCTTTGATTCTCATCCATTGATGAGAATCTTCGATCCATGTTTCTCCCTTCATTCAATATTGACCATTGATAGATCAAATAGATCTCATCCATTAATTTTTTCATTTGATTTCCTATAAATACATCACTATTTGGAGATAAATGGATCCATATTTTAATATAAAATTTATGTTGTTGAAACTCATACTCACTTGCATCCATATTTCATATTTGATAGCATTTTTGTTTAGTATTCATCTATATTTAGCTTAAGCATCCATTAATGGCTTTCATATAAATACCTAGTTTTCATCCCTTTCAGCATAGTTTTCTTTAAATGGATTTCATCTTTGAGATTTTTTTACATTTAGCATAGATTGCATACACTTTAGCAAGAATTTTAGCATTAGGCACACATATTTATCATGTTAAATTATATTCATATCATTTCTCGTTCATCTCTCATCAGCTTAATCAATTTTCTTCAATAAAACCGATTGAAAAAAGCTCATATTATCCAAGGGATTGGGAAAGGGTCACCATTCCACATCAATGTGACACCACCCCCCCAATAGGATAAGATTCAAGGTCTTAGAATAGATTTCTATTTCATTTTTATGTTGATTTCATGATATTTCAATGGGTTCTTATTCTTCATAATTTCGAATATCTTATTGGGATCATTGCTTAGGGGATTAAATATGGTTTAAATTCATTTGGATCTGTCGTATTTAATTCACACTATGATGATGGTCATAGTTTTTAACTATAGAGTGACATTTCTACTAAAATTTGGAGCCTCTACTCCAAAATGGCATTTTACATCATACATTGATGTTTCTACTTGGAAAGTGATGTTTTTCTATGGATAAACATAGATTGGAATTTTTGCATGCAAATTAAGGCATCTTCTTCCTAGTGTGGCATTTTTAATTTATGTTGGGAACCATTCCCTTTGTGTTCTTAAGATCATTTTTTCTCATTTCTTAGGATTTTGATATTTTTTGGACCTGTATTTGAAAGTTTTCTCATTCAAAACCTATTCTTCATGTTTTTATTTCCATTTCTCTCATATTTCATCCTATTTTTTGACTCTATTATTTAACATTTCTACAAAGGGTGATCCCACAATAGTGGTTTACAATTTTTGGCCAAATTGGACACTGAAATTATTATTTTTAACTAAATCTTCACATTCGGGCACCTATAGTGGCTAAACTGTGAGGAATTTGAAGATGATGCAAACTAGAGTCTTGTCACATTTTTTTTGTAGATTCTAAAAATATTTTTTACAAAAAAATTGGAATCAGATTGCACTTTTTTTTCCATCTCCCACGAAAATATTTTTTTTCAGAAACCAACATTTTTAAGGAGTGACGCTCACCGTATACAACATAACTTTTTTTACAGTATGAAGGATAAAATTCTTTTTTTTTTTTAATTTAGATTTGTAACTATGATATCTAGCACTTTCATTTGGTTTTATAGTGTTTTATTGAATATTTTTTCCTTAATCAAGTTTTGAAGTCAAACCAATTACAATTCAGACGTAGGCGAAACGTATACAGCATAACTTTTTCTATATGTATCGAATTTATTTTATTTTTTGAATGGATCAAGGACATCAATACTCAGCCAGAACATATTTTTCAAAATTTTATTTGGATAATCTGCTATTTTCCACATATGCATAACAGAGAGTTTGATTTTTGGTGAAAAACCTATGTTCAATAAAACTAAAACAACACATACATAATAAAACCAAAAGATATTAAAATTATATTCGTCAGATAGCTCGTTTCGAGGACTACCATCTTCCAGTTGGGTCTGTGAAGTCTCCTCCATTTTTATCCTCAACCCGAGCTTCGAAGGGAAAAAATCTGGAGTCTTTTTGTGTTGGATGGTGGGAAGGTGGGAAAAGGGGGGTTCGAGTGAACCCCCTTTCCACAATGGGAAACACAGATTCCCACATACAAAGGGGTTCATTCGAACCTTGAGTTCGCTCAAACCCCTCAAAATAATTTGTTTTTGCATGGGTGATTTTTTTGGAAGTTTTCCTTCCTCACTCAAATTGTAAACCACTTTTGTGGGTTCACCCATAAGCGGGGTTCAAGCAAACCCCTTCAAAGGGGTTCGCTGGAACCCCTTTCCAATGCATTTTTTTTTTGGCAGCCAAGATTCAAAGAGGTTCGCTCAAACCCTGGTTCGAGCAAACCCCTTATGGGTTCAGTCAAACCAGTAGGTTCATACGAACCCCCAAAATCACATTTTTTGCCTTGGGGTCATTTTTTGTGAGTTTTCCTTCCCCACTTGAATTATAAACCACTATTGTGGCTTCACCCATAACTATTTGACATTTTTCCTATAGAGTGGTGTTCCTACTCCATAGTTTTGTGTCTCTACATGAACCCATCTTTAACCTTCTCATTAAATTACATATTGGGCCTTATTTACTCATATTTTATAGCTTTTTCTAGATCCTAGGCATCCTAACATAACTTCCTATCATTTTTCTTGACTACCCATTTCAATTTTCCATCTGCTTGGTCATGATTTTTGTCAACCTATATTTTCCTTTATAGGAAACATAGATTGATATTTCTATTGTGAAGAATTGGGTAGTTTTAGAAGTTTTTGAATTTTTCATTTGGATTTTATTTTAAATTTCTATTGTGATTTGAAATTTATTTTTATATTGTTATAGAACCATTACATAGTTTTAGAATTTTTCATCCTCTTACAAATCAACTTCTAAATTGTGATCCTAAACCTAATCCCAAGTCTTAATCCAAAATCCTAGGTAATATAGGAAAACTAAAGAAAAGTCAAAAATCCAAGGTAATATTGACCAACTCCCATAAACTCATCATAATCCAATCACTCAAGTCAACCATAATACCGACATATCTAGAACAACACCCCAAATCAATAACCAGACCTTAAATCAATCAAAATCAAATCAAATCCAATAATTTCTTAGGAACTTGTCTATCCTAAGTATAGTCATAAAACTCAAAACTTTCCTTAGGAACCAAGCCTATCTTAAGTATAGAAGATCAATAAACTCAATTCATCCTGGGGTCTTGATCCCTTGATCATTATGCATCCAAAATCTAATCCATATCCCTTAGTCATCCATGACACCATGTGAACTTATGGAGACATTTTTATCTCAAGTAATGTCCATCACAATGAATGCATTCTTTTAAATATTTTCATCAAACTAGATAAAATTCTAATGAAAAAAAATAGTGTTCTCTTACCCACAATATCCAAATGAACTCTAGATAAAATACTAATAGGGAGAAAATAATGCCACATATAAGCATTTTCTTAGTTATTTTTTGAACCATAGAAATAATCTAGAATAGAATTAGAGAAATCGTGGAGTCCAAACCTTTACTTTTTCTCTATTCCTTATATAAAGACTTAGTACTCATGTCTTAACTCTAGATAAAATCTAATAGAGTTTGAGAAACCATGGAAAAATCAAGTTTCCATGCAATCATGCTTCATAAGGAGAAAATAATATATTTTGAGGTAAAAACTAATTACTCCACAAAATAAAAACTATTTACAAGTTTCAAATTTAAAAAGAAAAATATAAACATTTCTAAAATTTCTTCAACATTCGGGTTGACACCATTACAAAATCTTCAAATTTTAAAATTTAAAATAAAAAGAATATCAAATTTCTAACAATACCCTTTTGCCCAAAATTCACCCAACAACATAAATAAGAAACCATAAAAAACTAAAGCTACCAAATGGTTCTATAACAATATCAAATCATTATTTTTCCTACACCTATCATTTCCAAGGTAAGACTCCGTTAAAATTCTTAAACTAGATTTAAAACAAGACCAATATAATATATGTATTTTTATACACCAAGAATATGCAACAAGCTTAAATCTCTTCTTACACAATAATTTTTAAAAAACAAATATTGAAAATAAGGTAAAAACGCAAAGCTATGTTACACTTTTGGTCAAATAAATAGTTCCAAGCGAAACATTTTCGGATGGAAAAGTTTTGGCCGAATAGGTTTCAATTGAAACCACGTGGCCTATACGTGGCACATAGGGTTTTAGCAAAATATGTTTCGTCTGAATCCAAAAAAAAAAAATCCTTTTGTTGGTTTGAAATTGACTTATTTTATATGCGAAGTTTCTATAGAAAGGGTTTTGATCGAAACCCTTTCTATCGAAATTGTCTATGTGGCATCCTAATTGGCAACTAACTCAACTTTTTTCAGAATTTTCTAAAACTTTCAACTTTAACTAAGTATTTCTTCAATCAGAAAAATGTTTTAAAAAAAAATATACCCTTTTGTAGAGCTCGGAGTGGTGAATCTAAATATGTAATTTTTTTAATATTTTGATTAGTTTTAATATATTTTATTTTTAAAATAATGCAAGTAGATTGTTAAAGTTATAAAAGAGGTTACTTAGAAATTTTAAAAAATAGTAAAACATATTAAAAATAAATAAAAAATATATGGTGCACTAGAGGAGAGAGTCCTCTTCAAAAGAGTACAATTTTTTTTTCGAAAATGATTAAAAGAATAGACAATAGTTGATGTCCCATGAAAAACTATCAAATTATACCAAGTTTGACTTTAAAACGCTATTACGAGAAAAATATACATCAAAATTTGAATTTTTTTCCATGAGCTAGATATTGAAGTTATCTATTTGGAGGAAAAAAATTCAAGGAAAATGAAGTTTTTTTCAATTTATTTTTTGGCATCTCGTGAATGTCACTTTTTTCTAAAAATTTTAGCATTCCAAAATCTGTTCTTAAATTGATAAAAAAAAATAATGAAAACAATTTTTAAAAAATCTGAAAAAAATATAGGAATAAACTTCATCAAAAGTTCTACATTTCATTAGTTTACATCATTTTAAAATTCAAAACATAAAGACCACTTTTATGTGGTCGAAGTTCAGAATTATTTTCAAGACATGTCACACGTATACTTTTTAAATCATCTTTCATCTTTTTTAATGGAATTTATTTTTCAAATAGCTTTATCATATGTAATATAAATATCTTATAAATAAAAATACTATATTTCCTCAAGATTACTTTCCTAACTTAATAAATAAATCTTGTAGATCTCTAAATCATTCAAAATCATATCATTACTTCAAAGAAACCTTTTTAATGCTTTCACGTAAACAATGTGAATGCCTCTAACTAACCACCACTGAAATTTTACATGTACTTGTACCCTTCAATCAAACATTGTGCACATAAATTCAGTCCATTTCAATAACTGAAATGAAAAGTAAAATCAATAAATCATCATAATTCCCATTTCATCAATAATATCTAATTATGGCATCATCATAATATACATAATACATGATTTAATCATTTATTAAACAAGAGAGTTCAAGAATTAACACAAATAGCCATGACAATTTGTGAAGCACTTCAACTTTGACAAAGTACACTAAAATTAAAATCTTTGTGTATCAAGACAAGAGTGTATATATCTAGATAATATAATTTAGATCTCTAAGACAACATACATTTTATTGGTTTGAAAACCTATTTTACCTTCAAATTCTACAATAATTGTTTCTCTTCAAATTTTATAATTTCTTTCATTTTTCTAATTTCAAGTCAAATCTTCTCTGAATCTCTAATGAACAATTAATATCTAACCTAAATCAAATCAGTTCAACCACATTAATCATCTTATCTTTAATTAATTTTTCCTTTCAAAACAACTTTTATTAAAAAAAATTACATATCAAAAAATAGTATTATCAAACTAGTATTAATTAAACACCTTATATTTAAGATCTGATAAAATTATTCTATAATTAAACTAATATTTATATTTTTTAAGTATTCAATTAAAAGAAAATACATGTTATAAATCAGTTTAGTCAGAGACATTAACATTCATAACATTTCCTGCACCCCAGTCTCATATTATGTGAGGCTTTTATACTTGTATCTCCGTGCAATGAATATAAAAGCCAAAAGATTGAGAGCATTCAAAAAAACCAGCAGCCAGTAAAAATTATCCAGTCGACTTGCATTGAGATTATCCAGCAGCCACCTGTGACCCATCTTTCCGGTAACACTGTTAACAATGTGAATAACAAGACTACTGACGAAGCTCCCGATACCACCGGCTGTCAAAAAGGAGGCGACACCCAAGCTCCTCATGCTGTCGGGCACTTGTGAAAAGAAAAATTCCTGCAGACCCACCAAAGCCAAAGCATCCGCTATACCCAACACCACATTCGGCAGGGCAAGCCAAAAGGCACTCATGGGAACCACAGCTAGCGGTTTATCGATGAGACCGTGGGCTTGCGCAACTTTCAGGCGCTTGGCTTCCACCAGGGCCGCTATTATCATTCCCAAAATTCCAAATACCAATCCTGCCCCGATTCTCTGAAGCATGGTTATGCCTCGTTCCATGCCGGTTATCTTTGCTGCGATTGGGACCAGCAGGCGGTCATATGCGCTCACTGCAATCAGAGTGGTAATGATTATTATGGCTAGGGTGGATGCAGGGGGTATGCGGAAGTGAGGCCCGAGGCTCCTGTCCATTGTGCTGCTCTGTTTCACGAAGAATGTGCCGCCCTGTGCGAGAGTGACAGAGTAAATGATGATTGTGAGCCACACTGGTACCATTCTTGCTAGTTGCTTCACTTCTTCTACTTGGCTGCCTGTGCAGGCCTTCCAGGGATCTTTGCTGCCATGCTCTTCTTGTCCCATGGCTGCCTTATCCAGACACTTGAAGTCATTATGACTGGGTTTGTTAGGCTCTGCTGGTAATTGCAAATTACGGTTTCTGAAAGCAGCAACTAACACCTGGTTCAAAAGAAAGAAAAAATATATCATACATCTCAATTGTTAAAGAGATTGAAGCCAACGAAGGTAATTGGAGTACTCTGATATACAGAGTGTGACAAATTTGCCTTATGAGAGGGGAGTCAGTGTGATGTGGGATTCAGGTTCTTTAGGTGGGTCTTATTGAGAGAAGTCTTTGAGAGGGGAATAAATGGGCTGTGGGATTCAGGTTTCTTATGTGGGTTCTATTGGAAAAGTCTTTGAGAGGGGAATAAATGTGCTGTGGAATTCAGTTTCATAAGTGGGTCTTATTGGAAAAGTCTTTTGAGAGTGGAATAAATGTGCTGTAGGATTCAGTTTCATAAGTGGATCTTATTGGAAAAGTCTTTGAGAGGGAAATAAATGCCCTGTGGGACTCGGGTTCTTTAGGTGGGTTCTAATGAAAAAATTTTGAGAGGGGAATAAATGTTCTGTGGGATTCAGGTTTCTTAGGTGGGTTCTATTGAAAAGATCTCTGAGAGGAGAGAGTGCACTGTATGGGATTCAGGTTCTTTAAGTGAATTCTATTGAAAAAATGTGATTTCAGATAAATCATCTAAGTAAATCAAAGTTTAGAATGTGCTGTTTAAGTCTGACCATAATTACAAGAGATCGACATAAATAATCTATGGATTGGTTACAATGCAACATAACAATTCTATTTGAAATAAATTATCTATTAATTTTAAAATTTGGAGACCTGAGCAATCCGAGTGATTGGGCTCCCAGCAGGAACTCTGTGTCTATACTTGGGCGTCCCACATAAGAAAATGATTATAGATATGAAACTCACAGACGCCACGATGCCAAATCCTGCCCCCCAACTCACATTCCCTTGAACATACACTATCACTGTATTTGACATGAGAATGGCCAACGACATGCAAAAGTAATGCCAGTTAAAGAAGGAGATTTTCTGTGTTCTTTCATCTGGATGTTGGTAATCAAACTGATCTGCTGCAAATGATTGCAAAGACGGCTTCATTCCACCTGACCCACAAGATATCATATACAGTGATGTGAATAAGACTGCAATCTGAGTGCCAGTTGCATGCTTTTGCATGTTAGGAGTAGTAGGAGGAGGCCTGAGAGAAGAGATGGATACTGAGACTATCAAGAGTGCTAATCCTGAGAGATAGAGCAGTGAGGAAAATATGATCATATAGTAGCGTCCAACATAGGAATCACTCAGGAAACCTCCTACTAGAGGAAGAATGCTTGTCACCCCAGACCATGTGTTTACAGTCTCTGCAGATGTTGCAACACCCTCATTCATAACATCTGTTAGGTATGTGAATAGGCTTGCTGCTATTGTGAAGTATGCTAATCTCTCACCCATTTCAACAACTGCACAGTATATAACCAAAAAAATAAAATAATATTGATTCTTATTACAAGTCATAATTAGAAATATTACTTTGACAACTTAGTGAAAAAAGGGAAACGTCTATTCAGTCTTCAGAATGTACTTTTGAGTGTATTTATTAATTAATTAAAAATAAAATAAAATTGTATTATGACTTTAATTAATTAATAAATACTGTGAAATATGCATTCTTGAAACTAGATAGACAATAATGTGAAAGAAAGGTATCGTATTTTTTATAATAATTGTGATAAAAAGAAAAAAAAATAGAAAATTAGACTAATGCACAATGAGTTATCAATAAATGCAATTGAAAACAATAAATAAAATAAAAATTAAAGAGATAATAAATATACATTAACTATTTTAAATATTAAATTTTTTTTTATCTATCATTAATTATTATTATTTATTATTATTATATAATTAAATCATTATATCATTTATTAGGTTATTATTTATTATTTATTATTTATTATTAATTATTTAATTAAATATATTTTTATCATATGAGTTAATTATTCATTTAAAGAAATTGAAAAAATCATAATTATCTTTTTCAGAAATTACAACTTGTTCTTGATAAATCCATTAAATAAATTAATAAATTAATAATTATCTTTTGATAAGTTATGGTAATTTTTCATAACCAAATGAATTTCATTGTTCAAAAATTATTAGTATTATGTTGCTTGTTATTATTCAACTCTTGAGCAAATTGCTTCACTATGCTCAACTTAAGATTTGTGATTAAATTTGAAAATAAAATTTTAAATTTATATCATAAAATTTTAATTGCATTCAATTATATAATATTTTTTAATAAATAAAATGAAAAATTCAAGAAAGCGACAATAAATACAAAGGTAGCTATTTTTAATTGTTTTGTTTATAAAAAACTGATATATAATAATTCTTTAAGCAATAGTTAATTAATTATAAATGAATATATTTTTTTCAATAATTTATAAACTAAAAAAAAATTAAATTTATTTTTTTATATCAAATATATTTTAATCAAAATTTGTTTTTCTCATATTTGAAAAAAATAATTAAAAAGAATAATATTATCTAATAAGTAGGAGGTGTTCTCCAGAGGTGTCAAATTGTGATATTGTTATCAGGATTCAACCTTCTTGTTTTACAAGTCAAACTCATTGACCCATGTTTCATGAGTAGTGATTCATAAGAATCCATCTCTCAAATGGGGTTGCGAGCTAAGTGGGCTTAACCTTGGAGAAAACTCCATGGTTAAGAGTGCTTGCACTGGAGTAGTACTGGGATGGGTGACCTCCCAAAGGCCCAATGCTTCACCTCTATGAGCATCACTTAAATACAATGAGTGCTAAGTGTACAATTCATTATCATGAGAGATGGGTTCTTGCGAACCACCACCCATGAAACATGGGTTAATGAGTTTGACTCTAAGATTGAATTCTGATAGCAATTTCATAATATTATATGTTAAAACTTGAACAAAAATTATTGTATAAACATTTTTAAATTGATTCTAAAAAGATTGATTTTGACAAAAATAACAAAGATTACAACCTAACAACAAATATATATATATATGATCAAATCAATATGAATTTTATATATATAAATATAAAATTCATATTGATTTGATATTTTATAAAAAATATTAAATCATAAAGTGAAATGAATAAGCTCAAACTATTTTATTCATACAAAATAATAAAATTATATACAAAATAAACCACCACATTACTGTTAACTTATTTTAATGCTTTATAACAAAGTTACACTGTGTTGCAAATAGATTCCGAAGCTATACCAATAATTTTCTTTTAACTGTAAATTTATAAAATAAAAGTAAATTATCACTTGTGAGGCTCAACAAACTTTGGAAATGCTCATCCATGTAGTGTTTGATGGAAATGCTCTGTAAGACTGACAAAGGTTAACTTCAGATAAAGAAAAGGCCGAGAGCACAACAAAAATATTTTATTGGGATGTTTTGGAAAGCAAAGGGAGTTGAGTCAGATAACATAATTCACTTTCTTGAGGGTAATCCACCACTCTCTATTAATGCCTTCTACCTGTTTATCTGGTGATGATATAAGGCCAGAACGTTTGATATTTTAATTCTTTGAAACTTCTTAAGCGCAAGCAAAGATAAGAGTTATATAGAAATTGAAAAGACAAGTTAAATTTGAAAACCAGAGCATCAAAACAACCACCCTTATGAAATAAGCTTCAGTATATATTGATGCAGATGATAACTAAAATGCCTGGAGATAACAGTGCAGCTGGTGGAGAGCTAGGAAGACCCAGGGAGCCCTTTCATGCAGGACATCAGGAAAGTGATGCCATCTCAGCCACAAGAGGGGTCAGATCCAATGTTCTATAAGCTGAGGGAGGCGACAATTGGGGGATGCTGAAACCAGCAGCAAGGCTGGTGATCACTAATGGACACCAGTTTCTGTTAGTATGGTTATCTGACATAATGTGATATTCTGAAGGCATACAGTTGTAAAATTTTGTATAGACTGAATTTCGACAAGTAGGAGGTAATTTTCACAGTGTGTCAAATTATGATATTGCTATCAGGATTCAATCATGCAGTTTTTCATAGCATGTCAAATTATGATATTGCTATCAGGATTCAACCGTGTAGTGGTTCACAAGAACCATCTCTCATGATAGTGAATGGTCCACTTAGCACTCATTGCATCTAGGTGATGCTCAGAGAGGTGAAGCACTGGGCCTTCCCAAAAGATCACCCATCCCAGTACTACTCCAGTTCAAGCTCACTTAAACATGAGTTTTTTCTCCAAAATTAAGTCCACTTAACTTGCAACCTCATTTTATCAACGATATGCTTCACTTTCCTATCATTTCTGATTTGTGTATAGACTGAAACGTAATCTGATCAATGTAAATTGAAAGCTATGATAGAAATGTAAAGGTTTGATATACTATTATTAATAGAAAAAAATTGCCTAGAGATATATAAGGTGCAGAAGTTGCAGGTCTCCCAAAAGGCTTGAACAAAAACATTCCCTATCCTTGATGGGTTATGGAGAGAAAAGAGTACCCATAATGAAGAAGGCAGCATTCCAACGTCCAGTTGCAGAATAAGAAACTGGGGTTCCTTTGAGATCTACTGATCCATCTTTTACCACCCTTCCCTTCTCATCATGTTCAATACCAAGCCCAGCTTCCATACTGATTTGCTTTCCTGAATGTATTTCCGCTTGTATGTTACCTCAATAATACATAAAAGATAGGCCGAAAGGCTTCTAGGTGTTAGGTAACATAGTCTTTCAGTACTTATATTTTTAATAAAATTATATCATTTGTGTGAAAGACCGTGCAACCATGACACAAAAGTCTAAGAAAACCCAATTAACTTAATACAGGCCATACAATTTATCATCGTGCTTCTAAATCGAATAAAATATGATCGTATAGCATATTTAAAATGAAAGCATATTTTCCTTTTGGAGTGGCGTGAATCTACCTCTCAATAATGATGAAGGTTTATATTCCGCAAGAAGCATAAAGCTGAAGATTAAGGAAAAGCAGAGATATTATCATTATACAATATTTATAAAACGGATGCACTAAAGTCGCTGTAATTTACATTGCAGTTTATTTTTTGAAAATTGAATTAAATTAATTTTATAGATTTGTTCAGGGTTATAGTTCAATTGGTTGAGCATAATTGACAGGTTGATGGTATGTGATAAAAACGACGTCATCCATCAAGATTCAAACCTTCTGAAATGCATTTGGACTATAAGTTGGACACGTGTAAAAAAAAAATTACAAATTTAAAAAATAGAAGATTTTATATTAATGTTTCAAATTATATTTTCTTACATATTATGAGGATGAAGATTTTGCATCAATATTTTGGATATCATCACAATTAATCATACTCTATGATATGTTACAAAGATTAAAAAATATTTAAAAGATTTTGTATCAATATTTCAATTTACACTTTGTAATCTATTATGAAAAATGATAATTTTATATAATATTTTGTATTAATAATATAAATCTCAAAATTTGATCAAAATGACAAAATATTGATTATATTTATTTCATAATAAATTTAAAAATATAATCTGAAATATTAATTTATATATCCTATATCAATAATCACAAAATAACATTAAAAAGATAAGACTAGTAATATTTAGAAGGTATATAGCATATAATTTAATAATTTAACAATGTTTAAAAATAAAAGACTTTATATTAATGTTTCAAATTACATTTTCTTATTGTAAGAGAGGGGGACCAACCACTGCAAGGCCCCAAATCACGAAAGGCCAAGAGCGGAAAGGCTGTCCTAACTTACCTCGGTTTAAAGGAAGGTTAGGATGGGCGAGATGAAAATAATGAGGATTATGAAGTCCTTTGATCACTCTGCGATCCTGAGAACTGAAGAGAGACTAGGTGAGCCACTTTTTAAGGTTAACCTTGTGTCTCAGGTAGTTCTATATCAGAAGATAGAAGCGCAATTTTGGGATGATAGCACAGCGCGCTGGCGTCTCACAGGTGCGCAGGTGTCTATACGGCCAGAAAACCAAAGAGACGAGGTTAAATCCTCAAAAAAGAACTACTAACCTAGTTTAGAGGTTTCTTGAACAACAAAATGAGATTAAGAAGAATAAGACGTGAATACGAATGTGATAAAAGAAATATATTACCGCAAGGGTGACAAAGATAATTTCGTAGAACAATCCTCTCGCCAGCTTGCTTCGAGATCTCTCCACCAACACACAGAAAAAGGGGAGAATGATGGGGTTGTTTATGGCCCTGCCTCAGTCAGACCCCTGTTTTAGTGTTTCCACCTCCACAGACAACCAAGTTTGCAACGATAGGAATAAAGATAAAGAAAGGAATACATGCTACGTAAAAAAAAGACACTACAAAATAGTACGTGCTTACTCAACCAAGACGATAGAGAAGATGAGAGGAGCTTACCACCTCCATCCAAAATGTTCAAGGCTTGTGGAGGAGAAAATGAGAGGAACTCAAGCCTCTGTTGCAATGGTGTGTGTCCTGCGCTTGCACTATCGGAGTGATGGAGTGGTAGATTGCTGCAACGAAGTGTGAAGTGTTGCTACAAAGCTTGAATGGATGAATGGAATGGAAAGAGTGCTCAAGCAATCTTGCAAAACTCCTTCCAAACTTCTGTTGGGGGTAAGTGCACCAATCTGTGACACAATTTTGATGCCAAATGGCTTCAATTTTGCAATCGGTGAACAAGTGTGAGTTCTCTTTCTTTTTGCAATGAATTTTGAATTGCATTTTTCTAAACTCTTTTATTTTCGCTTTCTCTTCCAAGGAAAGTATATAGATGAAATAAACATTTAAGTATAAGTTTACATTTACATATGGACATTTACTTTCTTTTACTTTAAGTTATATTACATGTATATAGGCAGGATGTTTGAGAGTGGTTTTAGATCTCTAGGAATTATAATGCAAATTCTAGTTTTTGGAAGATCTTAAAAATTTCAGACTTAGTCAAATTTCAGTAATTAGGAGGTCAAATTTTAGTAGTCAGCAAATTGTATCAATTTTCTCTCTCCTTCTCTCTACTCTCTATCTCTCCACTCCCTCTCTCTCTCTCCCTTGCTCTCTCTCTCTCTCCCCTCTCTCTCTCTCTCTCACCCCTCTATCTCCTCCCTACATCTGCCTCCCCCCTCCCCTCTCTCTCTCTTTACCTACCTCTCCCTCCATCACTTTGTATCTCACTTATGTCTCCCTCCCTACCTCTTTCCCTCTCTACTCTCTATCTCTCCTCTCCCTCCCTCTACCTACATCTCTCTCACTCTTTATCCCTCTCTTCCCCCACTTTCTCTCTAACTCTCTCCTCTTTATCTCATAATTCTCTCTCCCTCCCTCTCACTCTCCCCTCTCTATCTCACCACTCTCTCTATCTCTCTCTCACACACACACAAACCTCTATCTCCCTCACTAACACTCCCTCCCTCCATCCTTCCCTCTCTACTTCTCTATATCTCTCCTCTCCCTCCCTCTCTCGACCTCACCCTCCCTCCACTTCTTTTTGTCTCTCCTCCCAATCTCTCTCACTATTGTCCCTCTCCCTCCCCCTCTTTCTCTCTCAATCGATCTTTTTCTCTATCTCACCATTCTCTCTCTCTCACTCACACACACACACACAGAGGTCTCTATCTCCCTACCTATCCCTTCCATCTGTAATCTTTATCTCTCCTCTTGCTTTCCATCTCTATACATACCTCTCCCTCCATCACTCTCTCTCTCCATCCCTCTCTATCTCACTTATGCCTCCTTCCCTACCTCTTTCCCTCTCTACTCTCTATCTCTCCTCTCCCTTCCTCTACCTACCTCTCTCTCTGTCTCTCCATCCCTCTCTTCTCTCTCACTCTCTCCTCTCTATCTCACCATTATCTCTATCTCTACCTATCACCCCCTCCTCTCTAAATCACCATTCCCTCTCTCCCAGCTTCCCTCCTTCCCTCCTTCCCTCTCACTCCCTCCTCTCTAAATAACCATTCTCTCTCTATCCCACTTTCCCTCATTCCCTCTCTATGTCTCACTTATCCCTTTCTACCTCTCCCTCTCTCTCTTTATCTCTATTTCTCATTCTCTCCTTACCTCTCTACTCTCTATCTCACCACTCTCTCCATCTCACTCTCCCTCCTTCCCTCTCTCCCTCATATCCATCCCTCTCTCCTTCCCTCTCTACCTACCTCTCACTCCACTACCTACCACTCTCTCCCTCACCCATATTTCTCTCTTACTCTCTCCTTCCCTCTCTACTCTATATCCCTCCCCCCTTCCCTCTCTAATCTATTTCTCTCTCTCTCCCCCTTCCTCTGTCCCCTCATTTTCTCTCCTCTAACTCTCTCTCCCTCTCACACACACTCACCTAGATCTCCTCATTTCCTCTCACACCATCCCTCCACTCTCCACTTCTCTCTATCTATAATCTCTCTCTACATCTCCTTCCCTCTATATTTATCTTTATCTCCCCTCTTTCTCTCTTTACCCACTTCTCCCTCCATCACTCTATATCTCAATCGTGTCTCCTCTCTCTCTCTCTCTCTCACACACACAAACACACACCTCTATCTCCTCCCTACTTGTCCCTCCCTCCCCTCTCCAATTCTCTCTATCTCTCCTCTCTCTACATCTCGTACCCTCTCTACCTATATTTATCTCCCCTATCCCTTTTTTCACCTACCTCTCCCTTCATCACTCTGTATCCCACCTATGTTCCCCTACCTACCTAGGGTTGAGGTATTAAGGGTCAAGGGTTGATAATTGAGGGTTGAGGGTTTGATTTATAGGGTAGATGGTAGAGGGTAGAGGGTAGAGGGTTTAAGGGTTGAGGGTTGAGGGTAGAGGGTAGAGGGTAGAGGGTTTAAGGGTCAAGGGATTAAGGGTTGAGGATTGAGGGATTAGGGTATAGAGTTTACTTGGGTTTAAGGGTTGAGAATATAGGGTTGATGGTAGAGGGTATTGGGTTTATGGTAGAGGGTATCAGGGTGAGGGTTGAGTGTTTAAGGGTTTAAGGGTTGAGGGTATAGGGTTGAGGGATTAGGGTAGAGATGGAGGGAGAGATGGAGGGAGAAGTGAGATAGAGAGGAGAGAATAGGAGAAAGGGATAGAGATATATGAGGGTTGAGGATCTAATGTATAGGATAGAGGGTTGAGAATTGAGGGTATAGGATTGATGGTTTAGGGTATTGGGTTGAGGGTATAGGGTAGAGGGTAGAGGGTAGAGGGTAGAAGGTTTAAGGGTTTAGGGTTGAGGGTTGAGGGTAGAGGGTTTAGGGTATAGGTTTAAGGGTATATGGTTGAATGATTAGCATTGAGGGTCTAATGTATAAGGTAGAGGGTATAAGGGTTCAGGGTTTAGGGTTTAAGGGTTGAGGATTAAGGGATTAAGGGTTCAGGGTTGAGGATTGATGGTTAATGGTTTAATGGTTTAGGGTTTAAGGGTTGAGGGTCAAGAGTTTAAGGATGAGGGTAGATGGTTGAGGGTATAGGGTTGATGGATTAGGGTTCAAGGTCCAACATATAGGGTACAAGGTATAGGGGTTGAGGTTTTAGGGTTAAGGGTTTAGGATTGAAGGTAGAGGGTTGAGGGATGAGGGTTTAAGGGTTAAGGGTTTAGGG
Source organism: Sequoiadendron giganteum (assembly GCA_007115665.2). Classification (NCBI taxonomy): domain Eukaryota; kingdom Viridiplantae; phylum Streptophyta; class Pinopsida; order Cupressales; family Cupressaceae; genus Sequoiadendron; species Sequoiadendron giganteum. Next base: position 619,557,360 of record CM021105.1, on the reverse strand, counting down.
ATTAGGGTAGAGAGTTTAATTGGGTTTAAGGGTTTAAGTGTTGAGGGATTAGGGTTGAGGGTAGAGGGTTTAAGGGTTTAGGATTTAAGGGTTGAGGGTTGAGGGTTTAGGCTATAGGGTTGAATGTTTAAGTTTTTAAGGGTTGAGGGTATAGGGTTGAGATATTAGGGAAGAGAAGGTGGGATGTATGGAGGGAGAGATGGAGGGAGAAGTGAGATAGAGATAAGGAGAGAAGAGGAGGGAGGTACAAAGATGGATGAGGGTTGAGGATCCAATGTATAGGTTTGAGGACCTATAGGGTTGATGGTTTAGGGTATTGGTTTGAGGGTATAGGGTTTAAGGGAGATGGGAGATAGATAGATGGATTGAGTGAGTGAGAGAGAGAGAGACCTGAGAGAGGGAGAAGGGGTGGTATGGAGAGACTTGAAAGAGAGAGAGAGAGGGAGGGAGTGGGAGAGAGATAGAGGGAGGGAGGGTTAAGGGTATAGGGTAGAGGGTTTAATGGTTTAGGGTTTAAGGGTTAAGGGTTTAGGGTTTAGGGTAGAGGGGAGAGAGATAGAGGGAGTGAGTAAGTGTGTGAGAAAGAGAGAGGAAGTGAGTGAGAGGGGGTGGGAAGGAGAGACCTAAGAAAATAGGGTGGGAGGTAAGTGAGGCCTGACAGAGAGGGATTGTGAGATAAGTGAGGCCTAATCCCTCAACCCCTATACCCTCTTAATCCATAAACCTTCAACCCTCAACCCTCAACCCTCAACCCCCAACCCCCAACCCTCAACCCTTAAACCCTAATCCATCAACCCCCATACCCTCTTAATCCCTCAACCCTCAACCCTTAACCCTTAAACCCTAATCCCTCAACCCCCATACCCTCCAAATCCCTCTACCCTCAACCCTCAACCCTTAAACCCTAATTCTCATCATCCTCAACCCCCATCTCAACCTCAACCCTTAAACCCTAATCCTCAACCCCCATATCCTCTTAATCCCTCAACCCCTCAAACCTCAACCCTTAAACCCTAATCAGTCAACCCAGGTCTATAATATTTATCCCTCAACCCTTAACCCTTACCCCTCAAACCTTAAACCCTTATACCATGTCAACCCTCAACCCTTAATCCCTCAACCCTCAACCCTTAACCCCTAATCCCTCAACCCCTATACCCTCTTAATCCCTCAACCCTCAACCCTCAACCCTCAACCCTTAAACCCTAATCCCTCAACCCCTATACCCTCTTAATCCATCAACCCTCAACCCTTAAACCCTAATCCCTCAACCCTCAACCTTCAACCCTTAATCCTTATACCCTAATCCCTCAACCCCCTTACCCTCTTAATCCCTCAACCCTTAACCCTTAATCCCTAAGCCCTCTACTTGAGAGAGAGAGAGAGAGGGAGAGGTGGTGGGAGGGACATGCTTGAGAGAGAATCATAGGGAGAGGGAGAGAGTGAGAGAGGAAGGGAGTCACTGTGAGAGGGAGAGGGTATAGGAGGGGGAGACTTGACAAAGAGAGAGAGAGGAAGATGGGGTAGGACGGAGATACTTGAGAGAGAGAAAGAGGGAGATAGGGTGGGAAGGAGAGACATTAAAGACCTTTGAGAGAGGTAGAGGGCGTAGGAGGGAGAGACTTGAGAGAGAGAGAGACTTAATACCCTCTTAATCCATCAACCCTCAACCCTCAACCCGTAAACCCTAATCCATCAACCCCCATACCCTCTTAATCCCTCAACCCTCAACCCTTAACCCTTAAGCCCTAATCCCTCAACCCTCAACCCTCAACCCTCAACCCTTAAACCCTAATCCCTCAACCCCCATATCCTCTTAATCCCTCAACCCCCATACCCTCTTAATCCCTCAACCCTCAACCCTCAACCCTTAAACCCTAATCCCTCAAACCCCATACCCTCTTAATCCCTCAACCCTCAACCCTCAACCGTTCAACCCTAATCCCTCGACCCCTATACCCTCTTAATCCCTCAAACCTCAACCCTTAACCCTTAAACCCTAATCCATAGAGACAGAGACAGAGAGAGAGTGAGAGAGATGGAGGGAGAGGGGATGGGATGGAGACACACAAGAGAGAAGGAGAGGGAGACAAAGTGGGAGAGAGGGGGTGGGAAGGAGATACCTAAGAGAGTAGGAGAGAGAGGGAGTGAGAGATAGAGGGATGGGAGAGATACAAGGAGTGAGAGAGAGAGACTTGAGAGATAGAAAGGGGGTGGGAGGGAGAGGGAGTACTCAAGATAAAGGGATTCAAGAGAGATGGAGGGGGTGGGGGGGAGATACATGAGATAGAGGGAGAGAGAGAGAGAGTGGGAGGGAGATATCTGAGAGAGGGAGAGAGAGGTAGAAAGATAGAGGGAGTGAGAGAGAGATAGATGGAGTGAGTGAGAGAGACAAAGAGAGGCTTGAAAGAGGGAGAGGGGATAGAAGGGAGAGACTTGAGAGACAAAGAGGGAGGGAGAGTGGGTGGGAGGGAGAGACTTGAGAGAGAGAGAGGGAGAGAGATTGGGAGAGAGATAGAGGGCATGAGAGAGAGAGGGAATTGAGAGAGCGAGAGAGAGCTAGTGGGAGGGAGATACTTGAGAGTGATGGAGAGGTAGACAGAGACAGATAGAGGGAGTGAGATAGGGAGGGAGTGGAAGGGTTTAGGATTTAAGGGTTGAGGGTTGAGGGTTGAGGGTTGAGGTTGAGGGTTGAGGGTTGAGGGTTTAGGGTTTAGGGTTGAGTGTTTAAGGTTTTAAGGGTTGAGGGTATAGGGTTGAGGGATTAGGGAAGATAAGGTGGGTTTGTATGGAGGGAGAGATGGAGGGAGAAGTGAGATAGAGATAAGGAGAGAAGAGGAGGTAGGGACAAAGATAGATGAGGGTTGAGGATCCAATGTATTGGTTAGATGGTTTAGGGTATTGGGTTGAGGGTATAGGGTTTAAGGGAGATGGGAGAGAGATAGATGGATTGAGTGAGTGAGAGAGAGACCTGAGAGAGGGAGAGGGGGTAGGATGGAGAGACTTGAAAAAGTTTCACCAATTTAAAATACCTTCTCCATTGCATTATTTCAGGAAAGGCCCTATCCATTTTACATTTTTTCCCAAAACATTTCTCTCCTACTCTAACCTCTAAACCCCCTGCTTCAACTGATTTTCAAATTATTTATACAATACATGCCAAGCGTCGTGACCCTTCATATTACAGTTACATCCATTTACAATTTCATGTTTATGGCCATTTGTATTCTTTAGCAGAAATTAAAATATTTAATTGCACTGCCTTATCGACAAATTAAATATTTTAACTATAGTTGCTTTTGATTTTGCTTTAAGTACTTTTCCCGCTCGATCTTCACTCCTTACCGTGCTACCGCGGTCTTTATTTCCACTTCCCATGGTATCACGATCATTGACTTTGACTGTATCGGCTCCCATCTACCACATTACTGCAAGCACCTTGATGACGGCCAGCAATACTGCGGTATCCATTTTGCTGTCTCCGTTAACTGCTTATCGCATTACCACAGTCCTCTTTGGAGCCCCCCACGGTATCACGGTGAATGTATTTTACACTTCCTCAGCCATGCCTTAACCATCAGCTAACCGCTACCTGTTTACCACGGCCACCAAGGTCTATGGTTTCACCGTGCGCAGTACCACGGTGAACATTATCTTCCAGCTCCTTAACCGCTTCGCCAGTGACTAACGATTTACCGTGCTACCGCGGTCAGTGAATTGACCACGCGCGGTAGCGTGGTAAACACTTCATGATGGCTCCATTGACCGCTACCCGACCACCACACTACCGCGGATAGTACAATGTCCCCCCGTGGTATAGTGGTAAGGGTTAAAATGATGATTTTTTTTATTTCTTAGAAGGAGCGGTAATGGTATAAAATGAATAATGAAATGGACGGGGATTAAAATAACCATTTTTATGAAAAAGTAGGAAAATATTAGATTCAAATGACAATAAATCCTTAGGACTTTTATGGAAATTTGTGGAAATTTGTGGGAAAACCTTAGGGTTTTAGATGGAAATTTTAGGTTCTAACAGAGGGTAGATGGTTAAGGGTAGAAGGGAGAGAGATAGAGAGTAGAGGGTATAGGGTAGAGGGTTAAGGGTAGAAGGGAGAGAGATAAAAGGAGTGAGTGAGAGAGAGAGACCTAGCAGAGGGAGAGGGGGTAGGAGGGAGAGACTTGATAGAGAGAGAAAGGGAGGGAGGGAGTGGGAGACAGATAGAGGGTAGAGGGTTAAGGGTATATTATAGAGGGTTTAAGGGTTTTAGGTTTAAGGGATAAGG